>CM029368.1:30417637-30420137 GCA_017165825.1 Hepsetus odoe
AATACCAGAAAAGAGAGAGAAAAGAAAAATCCCACCCTGTGAGGCGAGCTTGCTTCCTCGCTTTGAAATGTCTCCTCCTAATTAGTCTTCATTTAGGGATGAGAAAATAAAAAGAATGTATGTAAAATAACAGTTGCTACAGCCGAGTGGGAAGGCACTGGACTTTCTCCATGAAAAAAGTGGACGATGTGCTTGTTGTGTTGCGGAGTGTGTGTGTGTGTGTGTGTGTGTGTGTTCTCTGTTGTTATGGCAATGACACTTCATCGTGTGTGGCTCTTGTTTTTGTGGATTTGTCTCTGTCTTTAATTCTCACTTTCACTGCTTTCCTGCTTGTAATTGTTACCTTCAACTTGTGCCCCCTTTCTTTCTCAATTACCACTGAAGTTGCATTGGTTGGAGGACTGGGCTCCAAGTCCCTTGATCACTATTCCTCAAATATTCGGAAAATGAGGAGCACTGTATACAACACTTATATGAAGCAGAACTTGGCTGTATTTGCCATTCTCATCACTGAAGCATTACAGAGAACCAAAATCACTATTCTCTACGTTCGAGCCCTGTATAAAACACTATTGGCAATAAAGATCCTATACTGCTGCTTCTACATTTAAATTAGATTTCAGTAGAAAACGATTATAGGGAAAATGAATGGACATCCATCACTATTCCTTACATTAGAGCTCCGTATAGAAGAACATTACTTATTCTTTAATCCTACAAGGCATTTATACAGGACACCCTATTTGGGGGGATAGATAGTTGGACAGAGCAAAGTCGGGTCTTAAAACATAACTGCAAAAAAACTGTGATGTGTCTCGATATTTCCACAATGCAGCTTCTAGATGGAACATTACATGGGAGGGAATGGAACAAACCCTTCTTTAGTGGCTACAACGCTGCATGGCGTACAGGTCTCCCTAAAAGTGTGGGCAAAAGAATGTTTGCATAGTAAAGACTATCCTATAAGCTCAAAGCTTAACAAGAAAAACTGTGTAAATTGTGTATTTCTCTGCTCTGAAGTATTCCTTTAAAGTGCCAGTGCATTTGATTACCCACCACTGACCAATTAAACAAAGAACGGACTTCAAGTCCGCACCCACTGGCACGAGCGGCGACCCAATTTGTAAAACGTCCTGCCGAAGGGTGTCAGAGCGCAGGCCAGAGCGACAGAGCAGCCATGGAGACGGAGGGAACTGCGGATGGACAGGCACCCCTCCTTCCCCTCCTCCCTCGCTCTACCGTGGTCAAGGACACGGGTATCAGCGCAGGCCCTGCACGCGGCCATCCATCAGGGCAGATGGCTAATAGAAACACCCAGTGACAATGATCATCACGAGCGAAAACAACGCTCCATAAACATCCGCTGACATACGGTCAAGAGGCAGGAGGGAGAGAAAGAGGAGGGGGCAGGGGAGGAGGGTTGGAATGGAGGGAATGAGAAAGAAGAGCGATCATGGCAAGGGAAAGAAAAATGGGCTATTTTGCACAGGCCAAAGCAAGGCTTTGTGTTCAAAACCACTGCCTTTTCTAACAATATGCTGCACTTTTTGCACAACACTCTTTCAATCCCATAATACATTGCAATATGGAATGTGAAACTATGCACACTTCTGGACATGGAATACCCATAAAGCATTGTGACTACACACAAAACAATGTGCATTTCAATGTGCAGTGCAATATTAAAGGCGTGTACCATTGTGCATTGTGTGTGAAACTCTTACATTCTCACAATGCACTGGAATACATGGCGTTCAAATATAGTAGTGGACACCATACCCACAATCCCTTGTGTTGTATCTGACAGACATGACTACAGAGGGCAAGTTGCAGAACGCTGAATTATTTTATTATTCTAGACTAAACTCTTCCTGTTAATCATGATGAAATACCATCATTATTTAGTTGTTATACATGATTATGTAGTTGTTCTAGATTCAGTTGCTATAACTACAATGCACTGCTTAATTATCATTATTTAGCAACTATGAAAGCATAAAATTATAAAATATACAATAAAAGAAAAGTTTAAAATGAAAAACTATTCTACATGAGGATTTTTTCAGCATTATATTTGTTTAGTTTTTCAGTAACTAACGTGAATAAGTTATCAGGGTTATTATGTACGTACTTTGTATTGTGTAAATAAATCACTATTTTGTCATGAACTACTTTGTTGTTTTTTACTTTTTCATAGCTATTTTAATTAGTAGTATAATTCAGTAAATACTGTGAATTAATCATATTATATATTATCATCTAATATATATATATATATTATTATTATTATTACTACTGTGAATGAATCCTAAAATATTATTACTATTCAGTAATTAAACAATATACAGTAGATACAGTATCAGCAATGACGTATCAGTTAATTCCGTATCAAATATGAATCATTAAGTATCTACTTTACATTCTTCAGCAACTGGGAAAATATCTCTGTATCTTTTTTTGAAGTAGTGACTGCTGAATACGGTATTGCAAATTATTATGA
>CM029368.1:30425137-30447637 GCA_017165825.1 Hepsetus odoe
ACATATTTTGGCCTGTAGCCCTTTCATGCTTAATATTAAAAGGACAGAGTATCCAAGAGGCATGAATGTGGCACAATTCTGGCCAATCAGAACAGAGCTCATTTACATATCAATCTTCAGTGCTATTCAATTCAAAGAAAATCAGCAATAAATAAAGTGTGATTAGAAAGGGGTAGAAATTATCAGAGTTATCTTTTAGAATTACAATTCTGATGTATAAAAAATAAACACACACACACACACACACATACATACACACAAATTGTTGCATACGGGCTCTTTAATGCAAATAACGCCAAATGGTCACCATATAGTGGTCATTTTAGTGAATTTAACCTGAACTGACTTTAATGAAGGTGAGGGCATGCGCATAGATAATGTATGAAAGAGCAAGTGAACACGCAGAGACTGTGTATGTATCTGAACACGCACGCAGAACGTACACACACGTGTGTTGGTTAGAAGAACGCAGTTTGGTTCCTGATTTCTCATTATGGTCCAGGGATTTTTTCAATTCCACCAGAAGCTCTTGATTCATTGTGATAAAGGTACTAGATACGAACCGTAAATGCAGGTGAAGCCTCGGAAATCATTAAAGGATCATTTTTCTATCATTTTACTTAATATCACTTTTGCAGCCATCATCAGTTCTTGCCCGTTTTCCAAATCCCGACCTTTTTACTTCTTAAAGTGACATAGGTTCACGTTGTTGTTTTCAGATCTGAAAGATATATGCAAACGAACTGTGTTTTGATTGGTTGCTCTATATTGTATCTTGTTTAAAGGCGACAGCCCTTACATCATTGTGAATGGGTTGCAGGTAAACTGCCTACATATATATACTGTTTTTATGTCATGGAATCCACAAATTTCTGATGAGCAGATGAAACTCCTCTAAACAACGGAGGAAAAATCGGATCTACCTCGCCAACGTAAAATGGTGAAATAATGGCCTAGAATTTTTATTGCTTCATTCTTTCCAGATTTAAAAAAATAAATAAAAATCCCGGCTTCCGGGCTCGGTCCCAGATTTGTGGAACTTTTAATGGACATTTATAAAGAAAAGAAAAAAAAAGCCATTACTGTTGGCCCATTTCTGTGGACAGCTTTTATTAAATGAGGTTTTTCCTGATATCACAAGGGCCTGAATTAACACGGCCAACAAGGTCACAGTTCATCAACGTGTGTGCGTGTTTTCCTCGAGTGTCCAAATTCAGAAAGTTCCTCAAGTGTCCATCAGGAGATAAACACGACGCTCGTTCCCACCGTAAACTTGTCACACTGGAAGCTCCGTGTGCGAGTTTTCTTCATCAGCATTTTGTGAGACTACAGGAGTAATGAGTTATGTAAAGCCGTGATGGCTCTCACGCTCTCTCTCTCTCTCTCTCTCTCTCTCTTCTGAGCGAGCTGACATTTTAATTATCCTCCCTTATCTGATGGATTCCCAGATATACTCCTCACCACACAGCACAAGCCTGCTCTTTATTGTTTTTTTATCATATATCCTTAGATTCAGCCTGTCAGTGAATGTATGAAACTCATTTGCTCTGTCGTTGATTGAAGGTCGAAGATTTTATACATTATGGAAGAGTTTTCTTGTTTTTTTTTTGTGTCTTCTAGTGCTTCAAATCTCTCTCGTTTGAAAAAGTGTCTGACAAAGGAGAACAAAAAAAACAACTTAAAAAGAAGTTATTGAGTGGAATAATGCACCATAATATACCTTTAATATAGCCTTTAAGAAAAAAGTAAAGAACTTAAAGAAATAAACTGATTAAAAACAGACACCATTGCCTTGTTTACTGTACGTGTTTATTTGTTTGTGCTTTTAAACAACAAAAACAAATGGATTATTTAAGACATGGGTTAAAATCATTAAATGAAGTTACACTAATAAAGCATTCTGAAAATGTGTGGCTTCTTGGGACGGTTTCGATAAAGTAATCAATCAGATCGTTTATTGACGAGAATATTGATACCAACATGGTTTGAGGTTTTTCTAATAAATATTATTTGCCAAAACGAAAGCCACAGCCGGACAAATAGGAAGAGTAATATTCTCGTCAGCCCAGTTTTATAGGGGACCCAAAAAGGGTCCCAGTACAAACATCACGATGGTGTTGTCGAACTACTGCGAAGTCTCAGAGGTGGCACCACCAGTAGAATTCTGCCCCTTTTCATAATCAAATTGTAAGCAAATTATTTAAAGCAAAGAAACTGAGAGAATGATTTGATCTGCAGCAACATACAAGTTTTGAGTGAAAAACGCCAGAAGGAATAAGACCAATTAAAAAAATAAATAAAAAATAAAAGCTTTAATATGCTCGGCGTGACCAATTTGCTTACATTTTTTATGTTGACCTAGAATTGTAGAAAATGTCCTGTTCATTTTACTTTCTGCCGCTTCTTTCTAGGATTAATGAGAAAAAAAATCAGATCTTTAAAATGGTCTCAGCCCTGAGGACGCCGCTGTGTCCCTTTGGCCACTTTTTTGCATTCGCAAGTCTCATTTATTATTATTTTTTTAATAATAGTAATATGAATCTATAATAAATACACTTTACTCTAACACCTTTTCAAAAAGTGAACATTAAAATATCTTAATATTAACACGCCAGATGATATGAATGCTTACAAAAGTTGGAATGCCCTCCAAATTACGCTGTGTCGACAATAAGTGCCTTTAAAAGTGGGTTTTATGGCTAATTTTAGTGCAAAAATGTATTTTCTTAAAATTATTATATACAATTTATATACAACATAACTTTCCCACAAGCCCTGTTTTATGTTTTATTCATTTCTAAGCCAGCAGCTAACGACTGCATGTGCATCCTCTGCAGAAAACCTGTGTTTTTCGACAAGAAGATCAGCAAAATGTTTCCTCTGACCTGGGTGGCCAACAATTTCGCACACAACTATGTATGTGTTAGCGAATGGGGCGTTGTGCGGCAACATTTTCCAAACGCGTCAGACAGCTGGTGATTTAGCAACGTAACCATGAGCATCGGCACCTCTGACCTGTGGGTTGCCACGTCGACCTCTCTGTCGGATGACGTCATCACCTGTAGGGCGAAAGGCAAAGAAGAAATTTCAGCTCAGAGAAAAAACCTCCATACTTTTAAGGTGCAAACTCAAACAAAGAGGTGTGCATGGATCATGTACATCCCTCCCCGGCGTACAGGCATCTATCTGTTTGGATTTGCTGCACACTTCCTACATCAGGCCATTAATGAAGCTCTAGAACTGCTGTCCACGCTGTCTGACGTCCAAAACCCACGACTTTGTTAAGACGTCATGCTGTTTTAAAGGGAAAGCAAGTTGTTTTTTCCTTTTATGGAAAAGAAAACATTGTCATCATGACAGCCTACAAAGGTTCTCTTCTCTGTAGGGGTGGGGGGTGTTCTACGATTATTGTTTATGGACGTTTAGATCTCGAAATACATATCTAAAGACGTGCCAGTGACGTCCTGCCTCGTGCAGCCGGCGAGCGATCGGAATGAGAATGTTGATCTAATGTGACGAGCGACACACGAGAAAGCCTCCTTCAAAGACCAACGTCTCCAATCTCCCTCTGCGCTTCACTTCTAATCCCGTCACAGATCCTGCACCGGATACACGGCTTTGAGGACCACTTCCACAACCGTGCTGCCGCTCCATATGCAAACTGCAAGCCCGAGTCTAGATGGGGAGAAAAATATACAAAGGTTTGGTCGTCCTCGCGAGTAAACCCCGTGCAGAAGGGTAGATTTAGAGAACAAAAATTAAAGAATGCCCTAAACTGTGAATTATGCTAATTACAAATTTCGGAGTAATTGTGGATTATCGCCATCGGTCCATTCAGTTTAAAAAAGCAGTTAAATTTGGTAAAAACTAAAAGAAAAGGAAATAAAGGACATAAAATAATTCTATATTTGCTGTTTTGGGCAGCAAGGGGCACAGACACGCTGAAGAGCATCACACAGACACACACACACACACACACACACACACACACACACACACACAAGTTCTTAGCATCAGTGAGAACGACCTGCATATGTTCCTCTGAAAAAAAGAGAAAGGACATTAAAATGAAAGCGTGTTTTTCAATTTTATGATAAAAATGCAAAACGTTGCACTACAAATGCTAAACATGGCTTTTGTGTATTAAGGCAGATATCTGAAGATGGCTCTGTGGCACAAAGCCAGGCCTAAATGCAAGAAGATAAAAAAAATAAAATAAAAAATCACGTAATACCATGCTTGTAGGCAACCAATGACGGAGGGACAGTGGAGCTTATGCTTTTCTCTTTCTGTGGCACTTAGAAAGAGGAATTTAAGGCAATTCTTGTAAACCAACTGCTTATGAAGTGTGTATGTATGTGTGTGTGTGTGTGTGTGTGCCCCATAGCCCAGAGCGACATCTCAACATTTCAATAAATGGACTGAGAGTAAAACATAACATGAATGGCATGAAATCCTCTAAAAATTCAGCACAATTCCCTTCATGAGCTACACAGCACGGTTAAAAACTGCTGATCATGAATCCTCGATGAATAAACGGCTGTGTTAAGCTGCAGGCTGAAGGCAGGTCCAGCCAGCACGCCGAGGAAGCCTGGATTTTAAACACGCTGCATGTCGACGCTGTGATAAGATCAAATCTGAATACAGGTGAGCTCGACCTCCGCCTCTTTCTCCCTCATGCTGTGGGCTCTCGGTGACGTACGTGCATTTTTCTCCCTTCCCAGAGCCAGAAGTATTAGTGCTGACAGGACTTTATGAAAAAGCTCATTACGCCGTAAAACTACAGGAGGGTCCCAACAAACGCCTCGGATTATATAGTCAAGTGTGTGTAAGCCGCCGTGGCCCTGCGCTTTACCTCACGCCATAAATCAGAGCTCACAGCCAGACGGTTGTCCACACCACGTTTACAGGTTTGATCTCTGTCTCGCAGAGCAAGAAAGTTCAAACCCAGTCAGAGAGGCTGTTTGAAGAAGAAACAAGAAGAGAAATACGTGGCTCGGTATCGGTATGACCGAAGCTGCCATACACTCAGACAGACGCGGTGAAACTGGTGTCCTGACTTCTTTAAAGATTCCTAATCTAGAAGAACAGCAGCATAATCATCAATATTAAAGGTAGTAATAAAAACAGTCGTGCTGTTACTGCTTATCCGATAAGAGTGGCACTGTTAGTGCGTTCACATTTACAGGCTTTAAAAAAACACTCCTATCCAGAGCATTTGCTAATTACTGGGAGTCTCACTGGGGTGAAGGGTCTGGGTCAGGAACCCAGTTGTGGTGGTGCAGAAGGGAGGGTTTGAACCTGCAACCTCGTGGTGCAGAAGCGAGTATCATACCAGCCTAGTTAACAGTGATGAAAATGATAATACACTGGATTATAACAGTAATAATTGCATAGCTACCAACAACAACAGCCTTAAGAAAATTATAATAAAATTTATATATATATATATATATATATATATATATATATTATTATTATATTATGTTATATAATTCCTTCTATAATATTAGAGCTCAAATTACAGAATACATTTTTTTAAGCTGATATCTATTTAACTATCCTTTTTCAAAAATATTGTTGCACAAAAATTACAATAAAAATAATATTATAATGTAACAGACACTGAAAATAATAAAATAATAACATGATAATAGCATGTTAATAATGATGATGATGATACTACTACTACTACTATAATGATAATAATAATAATAATAATAATAATAATAATAATAACAACAACAACAAACCTATATTTGTGGCTTTAAACGGATTGTTTTGGTGTGCTCGGATGTCTCGCGCTGTCTCCACGCTGAGCGGCGTGATGACTTGATGGAAGCGCGCGTGATGGAAGCCTGGTGACGTAAGAGCCGTCAGGAGCGCGGGGCTCGAGGACGGACAGACAGACGGGCGGACCGGACGGACACATGGCGGAACCACATGATCGGGCTCCACAGACACGCGGAGGGCGCGAGCCGGAGCGCACGGCGAAGGTAAGAGAGACTCCGAGTGGCGGTCAGCCTCAGCCCGTCTCCCTGCTCTTTCTTTCTTTGCTTTCCTTTCTCTTCTTCCCCCGGCGCGCGCTGCACACGCACAATCGTCACCACTCACCCGAACCGGGACCGGACCGGACCGGGAGCGCGGCCGGGCTCCTCCTCCTCAGAGGGGGCAGCGCTCAGCCAAGGCTCGGCGGAAAATAAACAAACAAACAAATAAACAAACAAACACTCCGCACATCCCTCAGAGTGGACACTGCGACACAGCGGCGCAGAACAGATCAGCCTGACCATCTCACACACACACACACACACACACACACACAGAGAGAGAGAGAGAGAGAGAGAGAAAGCAAAAAAGAAACTTTCACACTCACTTCCCTCCTAAGCTGCCACTGATAGAGAGAGAGTGTGTGTGTGTGTGTGTGTGCGTGTGTGCGTGTGCGCATGGGGGGGTCAGTCCCACCCCTTCCCGTGTAAAGTGCTCACTTCCTAGTAAGGTGGGACAAATCAATCCACAACCGGGGGTCGTCTGGGGGGCTACACACACACACACACACACACACACACACACACACACACACACACACTCACAAATACAACTCACATACAAGCAACTCATACAGCTCACACTCAACTCACACACACACTCAACTCATACAGCTCACACTCAACTCACACAAACACAACTCACACACACACACACTCAACTTATACACTCACACACAAACACAACTCACACACACACTCAACTTATACACACACACAAACACAACTCACACACACACTCAACTTATACACACACACAAACACACCTCACACACACACTCAACTTATACACACACACAAACACACAACTTATACACACACACAAACACAACTCACACACACACTCAACTTATACACACACACAAACACAACTCACACACACACTCAACTTATACACACACACAAACACACACTCAACTTATACACACACACAAACAACTCACACACACTCAACCTATACACTCACACACTCAACTTATACACACACACACTCAACTTATACACACACACAAACACAACTCACACACACACTCAACTTATACACTCACACACACACACACTCAACTTATACACACACACAAACAACTCACACACACTCAACCTATACACTCACACACTCAACTTATACACACACACACTCAACTTATACACACACACAAACACAACTCACACACACACTCAACTTATACACACACAAACACACAACTTATACACACACACAAACACAACTCACACACACACTCAACTTATACACTCACACACACACACACTCAACTTATACACACACACAAACAACTCACACACACTCAACCTATACACTCACACACTCAACTTATACACACACACACTCAACTTATACACACACAAACACAACTCACACACACACTCAACTTATACACTCACACACACACTCAACTTATACACACACACACTCAACTTATACACTCACACACACTCAACTCACACTAACACACAAACACAACTCAAACACACACTCAGCTCATACAACTCACAGTCTCAACAAACGCAAAAAAAAATCTATGAAATCCATATTTTCTTTAAGTTCTAATAAATATCAGAAATAATCACATTGGGTGTGCATGTATATATATGTGTGTGTGTGTGTGCGCGCGCGTGTGTGTTTATATGAGAGTGCGCGCGCGCGCGTGTGCGCGTGCGGGTCACACCAGTCCTGAACTTTTTTTTTTTTACAGTGGGAGCCTGGAGGCTGCTTTGTTCGACCTGAATGCGCGCCTTTTGCGCAGAACGCTTTTTTTCCCCTTTCTTTTTCTTTTTCTTTTTTTTTTTTTTCCTTGTCGGCCGTGTTTGACGGCAGGGAAGAAGAATCCTCCCTCCTTCATTCACTCCTCCTCACTCCCTGTTTTGGGGAGGAGGGAGTGAGAGGGAAGAAAAAAAGGCAGAACAATTAAAAAGATTGACAGGTGGGTTTCTGCTGTCAGAGTGACGCTCCTCGGAGGGGTGGAGTGTAGAGCGGGGCGCGCGCGCGGCGACTCGACGCGTCTGTCTATCAGTTCATTCTGTCTGAGCGGCGCTCTCTCCCTCTTTCTCTCTCTCCCTCTCTCTCTCTCTCTCTCCGCGAAGACCGATCGCCGGACGATTCTGTCCATCCGCGTCGACAGAGAGGCAAGGCCACCGTCCGTGTTTTTTCCTCCTCCTCGTCTCTTCATCCCTCGTCCTCTTGTCAAGGCGTCCCGAAGCCTCCACATGTTCCCCGATCCCTCCTTTCCTCCTCCCCTCGTCGAGGCTGCTGTAGTGACTGACTGACTGACACTAACCGTCTGATCTCTCCTTCTGCTCCCTCTCTCTCTTTCCCCCTCCTCTCTCCTCTTTCGCTTCTGGCCGATCGCAGAGCTTGAAGTCGTCCAGGAGGACGGGACTGGAAATACACACGTCTACCAGCACCGACCCTGTCGGACGAGCCTTTGTGGAAGTTTTTTCTTTCTCCTCCTTGGTGATCCCTCCCTCCATTTCTCTCCCTCTCTCTCTCTCCCCCTCTCTCTCTCTCGTCGGATGGCAGCGGGGAGAATGAAGGAAGCGGATGATCATGTCCCGGAGTCCACAGACGGGTCAGCCTGATAGATCCGCCCGGAGCGAGCAAACTTGCGTCTTTCTGAAGAAGGAAAAGAAAATCCCTCCCTCCCTCGGCCGCACCGTCAGCCACTGACTGTTTTGAAGGACAGAAGCGAAAGAGAGAGAGCGATAGAGGAGGGAACCGACTGAAAACAAACAAACACTACGAAGAACGGCAGACCATTTTTGTTTGTTTTTTAAAGAAAAACGTCTTTGTATTTTTCCTTTCTGCATGAAAAGTCAAGTGGAAAGAGTTGGAGATCAGCATGCCGCGGAGAAAGCAGCAAGCGCCGAGGCGATCTTCAGGTAAAGAAAAACTCCACACACACACACACACACACACACACACACACACACACACACACACGGTTTGGGTAGAATGATGGCGAAATGATTGGATAAAGGAAACGCGATCAGGCAGTAACGCAGACCACTTTTAAAAAAATTGGAAGTTTTTTATTATTTTGTTTTTACACACATCTATATTTAAATGAATGTGCTGTTAAATATATTCCGTGTGGCGTGGGGTGGCCCCCGAAGATCAAAAGCACTTTGCAGAGTTTTCCAGAGCTCGTGTTCGGTCGCGCGTTGCCATCCTTCATTTGATGCTTGATTGATCGCCTGTCATGTGGCTCCCTTTGATCTATTCAGTCCCGATAACCATCAGCGAATCATTCACCATGGAAACGCGCGTGCGCGCTCTCCGCCTCTCTCTGGAAGAGGACAACTTTTGCCCCCACTGGTGGTGCTGATGGGGAGGGGGGGGGGCATTCTTGTACTTTTTTTTTTTTTCATTTCAGAGAGAGAGGAGAGGAGGCTGCCGGGGCGTGTCGAGATCACCAAAAAGTAACACCCAGGAACATCTTAGCCTGAACTGTTCCTGCTCTGGTGTCTCTCAGAAGTGCTCACAGTTCACCAAGTGTCCCTATAATAAATGTTATTCTGCCCAAAATGAAGATGGGTTTTCTCTTTCGGCCTGTTTGTTGTGGGGCAAATAAAAGTAAGGCGGCGGTACTCGGAGATGGACAGATCCCCCCGCCCCACCCCCCGTTTCATGCATGAGCTGTGAGTTTCTAATGAGGCACATTTGAGGTATTTAGATTCAGAAATGATGAGAGGGAAACGCGCTGCCGCAGTCGAGGTCCGCCCGACGTGCCTGAATTTCGAGCCAGTTCGAGGTCGGGGACAGCCTGAAATTGGGATGTTTCACTTCTGAAACTTTCCTGCTAGCTGATCTGTAGAGGCTGGGAGTTATAAAGAGGTGAGATGGTAATCTGACTTGGCAGGTCCTACCCAAAAACAAGGCATCAACCCCCCTTTGCTGAATATTGATTTGATTGTCCATCTTTTGACAGGCATATGCATCATTGGCTGTAATGGTCAATCAGAATTTGGCAGGGCCTTTTTTTCCATCGCTCCCAGAGCCTGACGCTTTTCCTCGCACAATGAAAACAGATCCCGACAGGGACGCTCCAAATGGACGGTGATGAGGAAAACGTGGGGAGAACAACTCTAGCTGTCGAGATTTAAGTTGGGACTTGAAAGGGAGTGGAAGGATCAGGTGGTGGATGGGGGGGACCGAACAATTGAGGGGGGTGAACACTGTGTTGCTCCTCCTCTTTCGTGGTCACTGTCGCATTTTTTGGGCTCGCATGTTTTGGCCTTGGAGTCGCTCATTTTGGTGCAGTGGGGGCTCTCCCAGCGTTGGCCCGCCGCAGCCATTCCTTTTTATTTGCTTCTCCTCCAAAGCAGGCACAGGCCTCCTGTGTCGAGCCTGAGCAGCCAAAGCAGCAGAGGGGAGCGATGTCAAGCCAGTGTCTGCACTGGAAAGCTTTTGAAAAAAGCAGGTTTGATCTAAATCCGAGCTCCTCTTTTTTAGCAGCTTCGCTACAGTTTTATCTGGTAAAGAAGCACGTAATCAGCTGTTCACAAACTGCAGTTTAAAACCACAACGGCCATTCTGTATTGTTCTGTCAAAAACAGGCAGATGAGGACAAACCCGGGCAAATTAAGAAGTGTGGCCATGGCAAAACAGCAGCAGACGAGACGCCACCGAATGCTCGGTTTTGAAACAGCACAGGGAGTCATTAAACTCAGCCCTTTGCCGAGGACGAAAGGCTTCTTAATTATCAGTGAGAAGGGGGGGGGGGCAAGGTAACAGTTCCTCTGCTGCTTTCGTTAGATAGGGGCCCTAATTATCTGAGCCTCTGATGGATTTGTGACAGCTCCTAACGATTAAAGCTGACAAATTCGGCTAGGTGTCAGCTCGGCAGCTGCCTTGATGTAATCAAGTTGATATTATACAGTTCCCATAGCCCGTAGTGCCGTATTAACTCAATTTTCTGGCGCAGGTGACAAATGGACTTTGCTACCTGACTAATCACGTCACCGCGGCGATGCTGCTTAATGACCTCAGTAATCCTGGCTTTTAACCGCACCGCTGGGCCCACAGAGGCTCTCGGCCAATCAGGGGCCGCGTTAGTCAACACGCCGCCATTATCTCCTGTGTGTTAAATCACCCCCGCCATTCCGTATGTTATTGAACACGCCGCCAGTCTAGCCCATCCAAACGCTACTTTGCAAAACCCCACTTAACACACCACTGTCTTATCTGAGTGTAGTCCACTGCTAGAGACAGTAAACGCACAGTAGCCCACTGTGTAAACACTGCCGGCTGCTGGGTCTGATTGCCGTTCTGTTACGTTGTTGTTACTGGAGTGGTTGTGCGTTCGACACGGCTGCCGTCTGATTGCAGCAGCAGGTCGAAGACACGTTAGAATCTTTTCAGATCAGATCAGGATCAGACTGCTGCCCTTGTGTTCCTGTGTGTGTGTGTGTGTGTGTGTGTGTGTGTGTGTGTGTGTGTGTGTGTGTGTGAGTTGTGGCGTGAACATAGCCATTAGGTGTTTTCCCTAAGGAGCGTGCAATGCACTTTTGTTCACTCCAGCTGAACAGTATTTCTACACATATTTGAAAACCACACTATTTGTATGATGGAATTTAATTGGAAAATTCCTGATTTTGCACACGTTTTAATTGGCTGTTGTAAAAATTTACCCAACGCTTCAAAGCCCATTTACTAGTTTACTAGTATAACTACTAGTGAGTATTTTGTTTACAAAACCAATGTAATAAAATACATTAAATCGATATGAACACAGACTCTAAAAAATGCCACAGAAGCAACATTATTTCCCCTAAATAATCCCATAATGGAAAGTTTCTTTGCGGCTTTTAGGGTTCGGGTTTAGGATTTTTTAAAGCCTTAAAAAAGTCCTCAAACACTTTTAAAAAGAGAATTCTTTTTTTGAAGAAGCACCACTGAAAGGTTCTTTAGAGATGGTTCTTCTTTGACACCATGTTGAGAATTCTCGTTGGGACCTGTGTTTAATGTGTTGTTATATTGCTTTTATATTTTGTTTCACCCTTCATGTTACATTTATGGAAGATAAAAATAAAAAAATAATTGTGTTGG
Source organism: Hepsetus odoe (assembly GCA_017165825.1). NCBI lineage: Eukaryota > Metazoa > Chordata > Actinopteri > Characiformes > Hepsetidae > Hepsetus > Hepsetus odoe. The sequence continues at coordinate 30,437,252 of CM029368.1, forward strand.
GTATTTTTGAACTCTCCCACATTGTGGTTTGTAGAGAATGCACCGCACGCAACCTGATAGAGCGGCGGTGTCCAGTAGGCCGCGACATACGCCTGAGGCAACTGGCTGTCATTAACCGGTGACATTGACCTTTTTAGTCGATACTCATGTTTACACCCACCACTCAAAAGTAATAGTTTAATTTGCATGCAGGACATCAAAGTCAGCAGCCTATAGGAAATCAAAGAGCATCCAGTGGTTGGGTGGGGGGGCATAGTACCCTACACTCCCCCCCACCAGCACCACCACTTTTGCCTGAGAAACGTAGAGGTTGAGTTGAGTAATGAAGATAGATGACGGGCTTTATGAGAACAGCATGGATCGAAATGAAAATATGTTTGTGCTGCGCAGTACGCCAAGAGTATGACCGCATGTAGCAGTGGCGCGCTTCAAGTAAAGCTGACCCCAAGCCTAATGAGCTTTTACGCGATTGGGAGTTTTTAGTTTCCACATAAGTTATGTCAACGCTCCATCTCTCCTCAGACTGAATTAGCTCCTCAGACTGAATCTCTCCAGACTACTTTCTCATTTTTTGCATGGGTGTGTGTGTGTGCGTCTGTGTGTGTGTGTGTGTCTGTGTCTGTGTGTGTGTGTGTGTGTGTGTTTCTCTCGTCGTTCGACGTTTTCGGTCAGAAAACAAGCACTCACACGGAACTAGTAGCCTGACACCAGCACGGGCTCGGAATAGCATAGGGGCAGTGTAGCATTATGGGAAATGAAGCCATCAACGGGACCAGATGCATTTTATCTAGCCATCTCTCCTTCTTTGTGTTTTTCTCTGTATCTCTCTCTCTTGCGTCTATTTTGATCCCCTTCATTTCGTTTCTCAGCTAATTTGGTCCACAGTGAGTCAGAAGGACAGAGCGAGAGAGAGAGAGCGAGGGAGTAAAGGAAGAGTACAAAAGAGAGGAACGCTGAAGTCATGACCCATTGAGGAGAGTTTCGGAGCTGAGGGAGTGCATGGGGGTCAGCGCAGACTCAAGGGACTCCTCGTCCCGACTCTTCTCCGTCTTGACCCGCACTCATCTGTTGCGGTTTTCCCTCTGCTTTTTTGTGTCCGCTCTGAAGGGGGGTGGTGTTGTTTTCAGAGGCTCGCTTAAGGGTGGCGTTTTCCTCCTCATCCTCATCAGATAAGACACACAAACTGCAGAAGTGTACTGCTATCACATCTGCTCCAGCCTTTAAAACACGCCTGCAGGGGGCCACCCTTTGATGTGCATGAGTGCTTGTGTGTATATGTGTACAAGTTTGTGTGTGTGTATGTGTGCAGTCATATGTGATTATACAAGAGTATAAGTTAGTAGTCACAGATACGTGCCTATGCATTAAAACCACCTGCCTAATACTGTGTGGGTTCCTATAGTGACACCAAAATAACTCTGACCCATCGGGTCATGGACTCCGAAAGACCGTTAAAGATCTGTTCGGAAGTAGCTGGTGCCAAGACATTTAGTCCTGGAAGTCATAAAGTTGGACTTTCTTGTATTGGACTGCTTTGTCCAGCACACCCCAACGATGCTAAAGATAAATCTGGGGGAGTTGGAGGCCAAAATAACATCTTGATTTTTGTCAATTTCCTCAGACCTTTCCTGAACAGTTTTTGCAGTGTGGCAGGGGACACTATCCTTCTGAAAGAGGCTGTTGTTTCTAGGGAAAACTGTTGGCATGAAGGGATTCTGCCATAATGTAAGTGGGACCTACAAAAATAGCGTTCTATGAGATCCAGAGCTTTCCAGCAGAACAATGCCCAGAGCATCACACTGCCTCTGCTTTCTTTCCTGGAAAACTGTGGAACTATTGAGTGGGTCATCGCTCATCGATGAACCTAGGGTCTGAAGGCTAGTCTGTCTGGTCTGTATGTACAACACTTACCTGGGTGAGAGATGGCAACAGGATGCATTGTGGGAAGGGGAGGCAGCTCTGGGCAACTTTCTGCTGGGAAACCTTGGGTTGAAGCAGACTTTGACATGTACCACCTAGAGAAACATTGTTGCAGACCAGGAACATCCCTTCATGGCAATGACAGCAGTGACTGCTTCCAGCAGGATAGTACAGAGAATTAATAAAAATTCAGGAATTGTTTGAGGAATGTAACAAATATTGCACAGTGTTGACTTGGCCTTCAGATTACCCAGATCTCTGGCTAAATAGCTTTAATGGAATGTGCTAAACTGAGCAGTTGCAACTTCCAGAACTACTGCCTTGTGTAGTCTGTGTCTCGATGAGAGGAGGACCTGCACAGGTTCGAAATCATCAGTGGGTGTGTTTTAGGAGTGAATGTAATTTAGAGAGGATTGATTCGAAATGGGATCTTGTGGAGAAACGTCATTTTTTTCATTTTACTGTGATGGTTATAGGAGCCAGGGTATGCATTCTATACGTGAATGCATTGAATGAAACTGTGGGGCTTATACAACACTTGACACTCCTAGAAGATAATCATGTAAAAGTTTGAACGTCACTGGTCAAATTGTTTTGTTGATGGTGCACATCCATTACATGGCACATCCTGAAACATGCCATTTTTTGGTCCCATTTCTATGTTTTCTGAGAAACAGCACCAAAACGTTTGCACTGGCCATATTTTACCCCACTTTAGTTACATTAGGCATGGAAACAGCTCGGCGCCTTTTCTGCACTTCGAAAATCAACAAAGCAGGTAATTACATGGGGATGCCTAAAGTCCTAAACACGACTGTGCTTGTCCAGATCTAAAAGGAGTGGCTGCTGACCTATGAAGGGCGCAGCTTTGGCTCTCTAATAACAATCCTGTGGCATCTGTGACTCATTGATCGTTCACGTGCACCCGCTTAACAACGGCCAGTAAATCTACATGCGAAAGACTGACGCGCTCGGTGTCTGAGAAAGTCAATCCGCTTCCACGCCAGCAGGGCCGGAGACGAGCCTGTCTGTCTGCGTTCAGCCGCATCAGTTTTGACAGATGAACATGAAACAAAGAGAAGCTCTTTGATGATGTTGGGTAAACACGTGTAAAGCCCCCTTAAACTCGGGGAAGTCACGTCCTGGGACTCTGTGTTCTTCCTCCTCTGCTCCCCCTCACTCCAAATATCCAAAGGCGTACAAAAGACTGCAGATGAAAGGCAAAAGAGTGTACTTTGTTGTCTTTCACCTTATTTCCTTAAACAAAAGCTTTTTAGCTCATTGAGAGAACTAGGGAGGGAAATAGAGAGCAGAAGCGGAGAGAGAGCAAGGGAGAGAGTGAGCGGGGCCTAAAGTAAAAGATTGGAGCGCGAGAATAAAGGGAACGGTACTCAGAAAGGTATTAGAGCTGACAGATGAACAGAAGTGGGGAGAAATTCTCCCGCAGCAGCTGGCACTGCAGTCATTATCCTGACAGGTGTCAATTAAGAATTACTGCCTGCCTCAGTCCTCTGCATGGCCCAGCTGTCTCCGCGCCACAGAAATAACACTTTACCCTTGTCACTTTGTTAGTTCTTTCGCCCTAGTCCCCGAAAATGAGCCGCCCGAGCAGTAATCGATAACCAGTGTATTAGCAATTATTTTGCACATTGATTTACGAGGGCCAACGACTCCTACTGTGCTGTTATTAGCCCTTGATTAGATCTGCACGAAAACACACACACACACAGACACACACACACACACACACACACACACGGCCCTGTTGCCAGGTGGATATATGTTTCCTCTGGGGCCCTGAGGTCTAGAACAATCTTAGTGCACAGCGTTAGTGGCCCTGTTGGGCCCTCCATCACGAGTGGCCGTTATAGAGACAAGTCCCTCTTTAGTGCCCCCTCCCACAAACACACACACACACACACACACACACACACACACACACACACACCATCACATAGTGCACTTATAGGCACACCACTTTTCCAAGGGATGTGAAATACAGTCCCATCTAAGGCAGGATCCATAGATGTATACTGGGTGGGAGAGGGCTGAGCTGTGGAGGCTTATAAAGGAAGTGGGTATTAGTGCAACGTGGTTCGCCGAATGGATGATACCCTTAGTGTATGAGCACATATATATATAAAATATATATATATATTTTTAATTATTTATGTGTGTGTGTGTGTGTGTGTGTGTGCGTGTGTGTGTGTGTGTCACATATTATGCCCCGGAAACACCTGCTGTATAGAGTCGCATTGAACAACCCCATTGATGCCAGTTCAGTATCATCCTTGTAGGAGCGACTCATGACAAACTGCCCACATAAACCTATTGAACTACTCTGAGCACTCTCAGTCCATTATGCTGATAAAATAAAGTTGTATTTCCTCAAGAGTGACCTTTATCTACAGACTGATTTTTATATATATATATATACTAAGAATTTGTATCCTTTTGAGGCACATTTTATTTTTTTCTGTACTGACAATTTACTGAAGTGCCAATTCCAAAAAGTATTTCTCAGGGCATGAAATGGCAGGAGTTAGTGATGAAAGCGATACAACCGCCTCTGTAATGCTGAAGTATGCGAAACGCATTCTCACCACATTAAGTGTTTTGTAATGCATGTCGCAGGTACAACGTAAACCCAATATGAATGAATTGTACAATCATTGTATTGTCAAGGAGAGCCATGATATCAGGTTATTGCAACACAAAATTTTGAAAATTGTTCAGGAATTGTTCTGCTTTTCAATAAGGTAAAAAAAAAAAAAAGGTCAGTTTGGTGTAGAATTTGGCATTTTCTTGGTCAGTTTTGAGTGGCTGAAGAACAGGGGTTCTGACTCACAATCGTTCGAAATCGACGAAGGTTGAGACCTTTCTGCAGCCGATTTCTGTAACTACGTCTGTTACCTTCGCGGATGTCAACATTAAAACACTATTCATCGGTTCAGATCCCCATCTTATCTTTTACAACTTTCACAAACCGGTAAAGAACTGCATTTATTTTTAAACAAGCTTCTGAAAGCTGACCATCCTCCTCAAAGTACGATCAACTTTTCTCCCGATTAGGAAGCACAGACCACGTGACTTCACACTTTTCAGATTTCTCCTTTTTCAGGCTTGATTCGTTCTTTCAGTTCTTTCTTCACCCCCATGCATCTGTCCTTCATCTGAGCCGGTTGTGCTAACTGGGGTCTTGGGATCCTTTCCCAGTGCCAACCGGGCAGAAGGCGGGGAATCTGTGGACACCGGTCCTGTTTGCTGCGGCTGATCAGGAGGAGCTCTCCTGAATTGCAGCTCTGTTGGCCACTGTCCCTCGCCGTGGCAGCACACAGTGCGGAGACAAGAGACGAGCCTTTAGCCACTTGTGACTCCCTCTCCATCGCTCGGTCTCTCGCTTTCGGAGCCCATAATGCATTACTGCGAAATGGCCGAATAAAGACTCCTCTCGTCTTTTATGAGCCAGCTTGAAGCACGTCTTAAAACGGCCGAGCAAAAAAAAAAAAGAGAGAAACGCCTCAGCCTCCTGTGTTTTTCCCGTGACACTTTCATTGGCCATTTTTCGCAGAGTGTTTAGGGCTGAATTTGCAGTCCATCACTTCTTAAGCTGGAGAAAGAGGCCTCTGTCACACCCCCCGATCTTTTATTACCACACTGATAAAGGCCAGCCTGCGCTGGGTAAGACAATAGTGAGGTAGCGTGTGGAGTAGCAGTAATTTCCAGTCAGCGGGGGAGAAGTTGCATTTAACTGATAGCAGGCCGAGAAGTAATGAATATCATTTTTTGGGCGCCAGTTTTATGGCACTGATAAGGCAGCTGGGAAAGGACACGGCGAAAAGCTGTCATTTGGCCTCGAGATGGACAGCAGACAGGTCATCGGCTCCCTGTATTCGTCTCTCTCCGTCAAGCTGCGTCTCTTGCCCGTTCCCTCTCTCTCTTTTCACGTGCTCCTTTACAACGAATTTCATTCACAGCGTGTAGCTGGTGGGGCTGCTTAATTCATTGAATCTCAATTACGATTAAAATAAACGAATCAACATAAAACAAGCGCATGTGTAACCGCTGATGCTGAGAAGAACCCAGTAGAGTGGTTGAGGTGATCCCAGGAGGTACTTTCATCTGCATACGCTCGGTTCTGAAAGCGGGCGGCTGTTTCTGGCTAAAAACCTTAAGAGTTTCCATTTTTAATAGCCGGTAATGGTGCACATAATTCATCTCATTCAAGGAAATTGATGGGATTTCTGTAAAATTCAAATACAATGTAAAGATTAGGAATTCAGTTCCAAATGTATGCTTTAACGTAGGTGTTAAGTTCTGCGAAAAAGAGAATGACTTTTAAATAGGTAAATAGAAATAAGTTAAGAAGTCATGTTAAATATGTGATCTCGGTTTTGAGCAGATCTTGGTTTTACCTTCACAACGCACTCTTGCACTTTTTACTGATTACCTTCATCAGTTTTAGAGCTCAACGCTGAAAACAAGCTTAAGGCTGCGTTTTTATCCTTTAATGACATGCCTCGCTCCTAAAAGCCTAAGGAACAGCCATAGTGCGGGAGGACTCATGTAGTCCTTAGAAGTAGCCTGTCTGCTCCACACAGACAGGCCAGCAGGTTGTGACTCGCCTCCCCCGCCTCGACTTTATAGGTATTTATAGAGATCGGACACAATCGCACCCAAATGCCAAATGCCACATGTTCAGAGTGGGCTAAAGCTTATTCTGAGACAGACTCACACATGCAGCGTCAATCAGCTCTATTCTCCGTCTTACAGCCAAGGAGACGGTGGGGGGTGGTCCTTCTTAAGTCTCCCTCCCGCCCCGCCCCATCTCCTGTCTTGACCAGTCACCACACACACACACACACACATATATATATATATATATATGTGTGTGTGTGGTGACTGGTCAATATATATATATATTTTTCTATTTATATAACAAGTCATAATTATCATACTAATAAAACATCAGCTTCTCTTTGCGTTGTGATGTCAATGCTTTGAATTATTTTTACCCTTAACTTTCATTATAATTAAAGAATGTTTTTTTTCTGCTTTTTCATGTTACCTCACAACTGACATTTTGTTCCCACAGCTGCTATATATATATATATATCATTCATTTAAAAAAAAGAAATGACGGTGCTGTGTTTACCATGACTTCACAACTTTAAGGCAAGGGTGGGATGAGTGAAGGTAATTGGTGGGACGTAAGCATCCTCTCCCTGTTTGTGGCTTCGGGTACATTCATGGCTCTGGTGTAAAGATGGACACTTTAGACACCAAACATCTCTTGGCTGATTGACGTAAAGGGGGGGGGGGGGTAGAAGTGTGATACTTTTAGAACTACTGCTGTCACACACACACACACACACACACACCTAGAAAGAGATGGAACTTAGATATTAACTTGACTTAGTGGAATAAATGCAGCGTTTTATGAACGTCTGACAATGGATCTGCCTGTTGACCTCTTTCCTTCAGACGAGTTTGCGAAGCGTTTGTGTGCCTGACACATCCAGAGCCAGTGTTTCAGTCAGAAGTGTAGTTGTAAGGTGCAGATCCAAACATAGAAGAATGATTGACAGTTTTAGTTTTTTTGTTCAAGAGAAAAAAAACCCAGTAAAACAAGACTAGATCCTCCATTTTTAATCTCCTTTTAATCTCCGTGTGTCTGTCGAGAGTCAGCGAGAGTCGCAGACTCAGTACCGCGTATGATAGATGCTTGTTTGTCATTTTACATGTTCGCGTCACATAAAAATGCCCCGGCTAAGTACATTTCTAACGACTGTTTTCTTAAAATGCGAGCCTTTTCAATTCATCTCCGCTTTTGGGCTGAGACGAATGATGTGTGTGTGTGTGTGTGTGCTCGCGCGCGTGTGTGTGTGTGTGTTTAGCTTGTCGTGGATACTGCATCATCCCCATGTTAAATTGGTTATGGCAGTGCAATCCAGCCCTACTTATGGCCGTCAGAGCAGCCGCAGTGTGTGACGAGCCTCAGTGACGATGGGTCATAAATACTGAAGCTCTGTCTTTCTGCTGCAAGTGTAGCACTGTATCCGGCGATCACTCGTCAATATTCCCGGCACCACACAATGCAAACCGCTGTGAAGAATGTGTGTGAAAGTGGGGAATGAAAAGCAAAGACTCTGAGGATACTTTGTGCAATTCTGTGCTCGTTTGGATTTCAGGGACATGGTATTCCGAGTGCACTGAATAGCTGAACCCCTTATAGGCCTGCTGTGAGCTCATTATTAAGTATTATACAGCAACTAATGCCATCACATCATCAAGGCAACATGTCAGGACGGTGATGATGTTAGGACGTATCAAGGTTGCACCGCACTTCATTCGTGACGAATATGGATCGGGCTGCATTTGTTTGACCAAAATCATTCTTAAATGTTATCAAAACACCTACAAGAACCTGATTGTGGAGCCATGGTTGATCTTGATGCTCACAGCAAACAGCATGTTGTTGGTTTTTGATGGTGGAGGGAATTTGGGGGGGAAAGAGATTGGCTTATTGTAGTCTTTGACATTAGTGCTAACACATTCAGTGTTTTGATGATGAAAACAACCACTGCTTTTATTGTAAGCCGCAGTGACGACTGCAAACCTTACGGTAAATTGTGTGAATTTTACAGTAACTACTGGGAATCGTGTGGTAACTACTGTCATTTGTGGAGTAATAACCGTGAATCATTGCACTCATTGCACCTTAACCTGTGGAATTTACAGCATCTGCTGTGAATTTTGCAGTAACTGCTGAGAATTTGGTAATAATGAGAGTTGCGCTGTTATTATCACATATTGTAATGCGTCATGTTATAATCACGATCAGTTCTGCAGGAATTACTATCAGTTCTGCAGTAGCTCGGGTGAATTTTACTCCAACAACTGTGGATTTTACTGCAGCCGCTGTGAATTTCATTGTAACCTTTGTGGATCGTACAGTAGCCGTTATCGATCCTGCAGCAGCTACCGCCAACCGTACAGTAACCGCTGTGAGTGCTGCAGCGGCTGTTGTAAATTGTGCAGTCACCACATGGTAATGAACATGTTCTGCTCTCATGAGAGCGAGAAGTGGAAGATTGAGGAACACACGGGCCCTCGAGGTCTTAAAAAGTTTAGACTGAATCATGGCGCTGGGTTTTAAGTGCGCTCGGAGGCCGTGAAGAGGGACGAGGGGGATGGGTGCTCGGTGTCAGTGTTGTCTAACACTCATCACTCACTGGTTAATGATACTCTTCTCTCATTTATTCTGGCCATTCCTCCATTCCCCCGTTCTCATGGGCCAGTGCGAGGCAGAGCAGGGGGTCATCCACAGTTCACGACCCCCAGGTGGTCACCATAATACTCCAGCGCGCATGTTTGTTTTCGCCGTGAAACGTCCCGAAAGCTGAATAAAGCTGGTAAAAAGTTACAGGAGGAATCAAAACAATGTTTTGGTTTCCGCGTTTAAGATGAGGACAAAGTTTAGGCCTAGATTTAGAACATTCCGCAATCTCGTCCCTGCCTCCGTTCGGTGTGTGTGTGTGTGTGAGAGTGTGTGAGGTGTGTTGTGAGCAGAATGGCAGATTTATAGGCTTTGTGCTGTTTTCGTGGTGTGAGAGTTGAAAGAAGTCCCCCTGGTGCTGTCACTAAAATATGCCAGACAGTGTGTGTGTGTGTGTGTGTGTGTGTGTGTGTGTGTGTGCGTGCGCGTGTGTGTTTTCTTTTTTTCGGAGGTGTTAGGTGATTGTAACATGCTGAAAGTATGTAGTGCACGACCATCTGAGGATGTTTTGTTGACCGTGCTCGTGTTGTTTTTGCGTGCGTGTGTGTTATTCCATCGCTTCTTGTCCACTTTCGCCGCGTCCTGCAAACCATCAGCTATCAAAATGCAGCATTTCTCCCTCCCCACTCCACACCACGCCTGCTCATTTCTCTACACCGCTCACTTTGTTTTTTTATCTCTCCTCCATCTTTTCCTCACACCAGATTTGGGTCACAGCTGTAAAGACAACAGGCCTGATTTGTTCCTCTGTGTGACGCTGGGACCAGTGAATACATCCCATAATAACGCATTTTCAGCATCTTAACAACATCAAAGTTCGGCCACGTTTGAAGCTCTTGATACTATTTGTGGGTCCAGAGCTCATCTGAAGCACCGCCTTGAGTTTTTCAGGGGTGTTTTATTTGACATGACTGTCGTGAGTAATAAAAATATGAACAATTTAACAGTTGTGTCTAATCTTTCGGAAATATCCAGCATTGGGATCACGTGGGTTTAAGCATCTGCCTTTTAGGAGCAGGTTTAACTGTAACATTCACAATATGCAATGTCTAATCGAATAAGTTAGACTAGATCAAAAAGACCAAACTTTGTACAAACTGCAAATGAGCTTCATTTGTAAATTTTATTGCTCTTTCGCAACCCCAAAAAGCATCGCCGTGATGTTATTTGTTGTAATAAACCACGTC
>CM029368.1:31145837-31164353 GCA_017165825.1 Hepsetus odoe
TATATATATATATAGTGTATGTGTTGGGGATGGGGTTGTATATATTGCCTGAGAAGCTGATGAGCAGAACCCAGACAACAAGGAGCACACATGTGTGCCACCTAATGGGTCCTGGATCGACCATGAGTCCTGCTGTGGTCAAGCACAAGGTCCCGCACGAGTCCTGAACATGAACAGCAATCTGTTTTTAAAATATTACTTTATATCTAAAATTGTCTTTCTTGTGTAGGCTATTCAGCTGAAGATTCTGATTTTTTTAATCAAAAAGAGATAAATGCCCATCATAGGTTGGGGGAAAGCTAAACACGGAAAAAAAAGATTTAAAAAAATTAAAAGTACATGATTTTAAATAGTTTACAGTACATTATGTGGAGGTGTTCCTGGTGGGAGATTCCAAATAAAGGTTTGCCACTACTACTGGACTAAGAATTAACGCCAGGATTTTTTACTGATCCTATACTTATTATTAATGTTATTGTTATAACAATAATAATACAAATGAAACAAATTATAATAATCAAAAAATAGTTACATATATTGCATTACATTTTCTTTATCTTTTTTTTTTGCCTATCAAATACATTTGGGTCTGAAATCAAAAACAGAATATGAGAAGAGAGATCAGATACATCTAGATATGTCAAAATAAATAGAACACAGTGCTTTGTGTATCTGAACACACAGTTTTTCAATTAAGAAAAGTAGTTGAATATCAGTGGCTGACAAGGGGTTCCTGGTTACACTGGCGTGTCTTGTTAGAAGGATAGTTTATACAATATATTGCTCTTGATATCTACTCTCACTTGAAGCTTTAGCTTTAGCTTTACCTGTTAAGACTGCATTTGTTGTTAAAAAGGGAAAATGCTATGCCATTTTGCAGCTGTCAAACTTAGAAAAATGCATTATAAGTAAACAAATATTGGACATAACTAGTACAACTATTTGGAATGTCCTGAAAAAGAAGGAAACCACTGGTTTACAAAGCAAAATGCATCAAACCGGATGATCAAGGAAAACAACAACAACTGATGACAGACAAATAATGAGATCTGTGAAGAAACATACAAAAAACAACAGTCAGTTACATTATGAAAGAACAGGAATGGGGTAGAGGTATCACAGTCGACTATAAGAAAACAGATGCAAAACACTTCAACAGTAAGATTCAGAAAGCCAAGCACAGAAATTATCCACAGTGTTCCAAGACCGTGTTTTTTGGACTAATTATTTAAATCCTTTCAAGTGATAAAAGGCCCCAAGTGTGGAGAAAAAGGATGTGCTTGTGATCCAAAATATTCTAATCCATAAAGAAGTCTTTATTGATGGGGTAAGATACAATGTATCCAAAGTAACTGTGAAGAATGTTGTCATGAACCAATACAAAGATTGCAAAAGCATGAGTTTAACACAGAGCAACCAAGTTAACACAGGAAAGGGTTTGGAAAGGCCAAGTGAACATGCATTTCATCTCCTGAGAAGGAAACTGAAAAGGGAAATCTTCTAAAACAAACAATAACTGGCAAAAGACAGGAAAATATTACAAAAGAGGAAACAAACTATTTGTGAAAGTAAACTCTATAGATCACAGTCTTAATGCAGTGTTATAACCAAGAGATATCTGGTCAAATATTAACTTTAATTTCTTTTCCAATATTTTTGCTCATTGAAAAGTTAGGTGATCACATTCACATGATGTTCACACAGAACACAAGGTACACGGGATGTTCCAAGTTATTTAGCCTACCTAGGTATAAATACCAGGAAATAAAAGCTGAAAGCCTGATCTCTCATTAATACTCAAATGTTCAGTGTATAACAAAAACAAATGCTGTTCCAATACTTTTGGAGGGCACAACAGATATATGTATTATGTAATTATTTACAAATTATTTAGTGTAATTATTAATAATTATTATTTTATTTAATAATTGGATAATTATGTAATATTCTGACAATACCAACAGTTACTTTTTCAGCATAACCATGAAATATTTGCAACTAATTTAAGAACTAGGATTACTGATGGCATTAAACAAATTTCTACAAAAGTAAAAACAATAGCAACATAATAATAATAATAATAATAATAATAATAATGCTGTTGTGTTGTTTTTAATAAATTAATTGAAATGAAATCAATAATTTTATCAAAATTAATTATGTTCAATGTATTAGTTTTTATTATCATAATAAAACATCTCATACCTGTTGTAAAAGCTGCTCTCTCGGGTACGCTCTATGTTGGATTGTATGGGTGTTTTGTGTCTGTAAAACAGTTGAGATTACACCTTTTATACAAGGCTGTTTCCTTCAAACAAGAAATGCAAATCAGAAATGCCTTTCTAGCACGTGTGACCTTCATCTAATCTGCAATCTTTCCAGTCTGACTTAGCCTATCAATCATCTAACTCATACGTTTGGTGGAAAACCTGTTAAACTTGTGCCAAATCAACGGGAGCCTAATGCATTATCACACACACACACATACGCAAACAAACACACACACACACACACTCACACACACAGTCATTACCCATCAGCAGTTAGACAGGGCTAACTGCTGATTGGTATATATATATATATATATATATATATACATATTCAGATTGATCATTTGTTAGCTTTGTGAGAATGCATTAAAGCCCCATAAGAAGACTTAAGCTCTTGTTCTGCTTTTCAGAGCCTCAGATGACAGTAATTAGACAGTAACAATATAGCACAATAATGGTGTTGTCTTCTACATGTGTGACAGGTTACCACAACATACATGCATATGCTCACACAAACATAGACAGACAGATAGATAGATAGATAGATAGATAGATAGATAGATAGATAGATAGATAGATAGATAGATAGACAGACAGACAGACAGACAGACAAGCATATACAAATACTGTGGCCAAACACTCAGAACCTTTTCATGCATACATACCTTTATGTCTCATTTCAAACCTGTCCCATCCCAAATCCATGAGAGAAAGACCTGGAGGCTGAGAAATAATTCACAAACGTTTTTCTTTTCTCTGGAGTTGATGAAAACCAATTAAATGTACTATTTATTTGTATATATATAGATAGATTATTTATTATTTATAGCTCCTGCTCCTGTACTTGCTCCTGTACTTGTTCCTTGTTCCTCATTCTTTATATTTTTCTTTTTTCTTTATTTTTTCTTTTTCTGTACATCTACCTGTCTATATTCTCACCTTTATAAGAGCCCTGTAACGCCCAAATTTCCCATTTGTGGGATAATAAAAGATTACTCTACTCTACTCTACTCTACTCTACTCTGCTATATTCAGTAATAAGCATTGAACATGTCAACATTTTTCTCAGTAAATATATTTCTTAATAGGGCTACCAGATGTTGGTAAGAACCCAAGTACGGTCACTAGGGATGCACAAGCCAATGTATTTCTTCGTGCCAGTCCCAGGCCTGAATAAATGGGGAGGGTTACGTCAGGAAGAGCATCCAGTGTGAAACTTTGCCAAATCAATATGCAGACAAGAAAAGAGAATTCCATACTGGATCGGTCGAAGCCCAGGTTAACAACGAACACTGGTGCTGTTAGCCTACAGGGTGCTGGTGGAAATTGAACTACTGTTGGCCAAAGGAGCAGAACAAGAAGAAGAAGAAGAAGAGGAAGGCATGTCTAGAGGGAGAAGGAGAGAAAGAAGGGGAGGAGAATGGAAGTGAGGATAGTAACTTTGAATGTTGGCAGCATGACTGGTAAAGGTACAGAATTTATTTATTTATTTTTTACCTTAGTGTGGATCAAAGGAGGAATGGGGTAGGTGTTATCCTGAAGGAAGAGTGTTTTGGAGGTGAAGAGGGTGTCAGATAGGGTGATGAGTTTGAAGCTAACCACTAACCACTAGGCCACCGCTGCCCCAGGAAATAGAGGCAACGAGCATGTGATGGGTAGATATGGTGTTGAGGAGATGAATGCTGAAGGACCAATGGTTGTAGATTTTGTAAAATGGATGGACATGGCTGTAGTTAATACTTCTTTTAAGAAGAGGGAGGAGCACAGGGTGACATTTAAGAGTGCAGGAAGATGCTCACAGGTGGATTAAAGTGGTGGAAGCTGAAGAAGGAGGACTGCAAGGTGGAATTCAGGCAGGTGTTAACACTGGCACTAGGAGGTGTTGAAGAGAGAGAATGAAGAAAATGTGAGAGAGAGAAGATTGGATGATATGAGGATAGTGAACCAGGAAGTACTGCAAATAAGCAAGATGGAAGTGAGGGCAGATGAAGAGGATAAAGAATGGAAAGGCTGTTGGTCCGGATGACATACCAGTGGAAGCATGGAGATGTTTAGGGAAGATGGCAGTTGAGTTCCTGACCAGATTGTTTAACACAATTTTAGAAAGTGAGAGGATGCCTGAGAAGTGGATACAGATCTGTAGTAACTATAGAGGGATAAAGTTGATCAGCCATAACATGAAGTTATGGCAAAGAGTAGTGGAAGCGAGGTTAAGAAAAGAGGTGAGGATTAAGTGAACAGCAGTATTATTTCATGCCGAGAAAGAGCACCACAGATGCAATGTTTGCTCTAAGGGTGTTGATGGAGAAGTACAGAGAAGGTCAGAAGGAGTTGCATTGTGCCTTAGTGGACTTGGAGAAAGCATATGACAGGGTGCCTAGAGAAAAGTTGTGGTTTTGTATGAGGAAGTCCGTAGTGGCAGAGAAGTATGTAAGAGTAGTTCAGGGTATGTATGAGGGCAGTGTGATAGTGGTGAGATATGCAGTGGGAGTGACGGATGCATTTAAGGTAGAGGTTGGATTGCATCAAGGATCAGTGCTGAGTCCATTCTTGTTTGCAACAGTAATGGACAGATTGACGAACGAGGTTAGACAGGAGTCTCCATGGATGATGATGTTTGCTGATGATATTGTGATCTGCAGTGAGAGCAGGGAACAGCTTGAGGAGAACCTGGAGAGGTGGAGATGTGCTCTAGAGAGGGGAGGGAGTAGGTTAAAGACAGAATACATGAGTGTGAATGAAAGGGAGGAAAGTGGAGTGGTTAGGATGCAGGGAGTAGAGGTGACAAAGGTGGAGGAGTTTAAATACTTGGGATCAGCAGTTCAGAGTAACGGTTAGTGTGGCAGAGAGGTGAAGAAGAGAGTGCAGGCTGGTTGGAATGGGTGGAGAAGAGTGGCTGGAGTAATTTGTGACAGACACGTACCAGCTAGAGTAAAAAGGAGGGTTTACAGGACAGTAGTGAGACCAGCTATGTTGGTTGGGTTGGAGATGGTGGCACTGATGAAAAGGCAGGAGGTGGAGCTGGAGGTGTCAGAGTTAAAGATCCTGAGATTTTCCTTGGGTGTGACGAGGATGGACAGAATTAGAAATGAATATATTAGAGGGACAGCTCAGGTTAGACGTCTTGGAGACAAAGTTAGAGCAGCAAGGTTGCGTTGCTTTGGACATGTCCAGAGGAGAGATGAGGATTATACTGGGAGGAGGATGTTGGAGATGGAGCTGCCAGGAAAGAGGAAAAGAGTCAGACCAAAGTTTATGGTTTATGGACGTGGTGATAAACAGGTGACATGCAGGTGGTTGGTTTGAAGGAGGCAGATGCAGAGGACGGAAGAAATGGAGATGGTTGATGGTTGTTGCTGTGGAGTCTTGTGTGGTGAGTTTATGATGAAATTGGTCCTGCTTGTGACGGTGAGTCCTCTCTCCCAGATGCGCTGAACCGCCTCTACGCACTGTTTGATGCGGCAAACAACGCGGAAATTAGGAAGTCCACCCCACCTCCTAACCACCAGGTTCTCTGTCTGACCATGGCCGAGGTGAGAAGATCTCTACTGAGAGTCTACCCACGGAAAGCTGCTGGTCCAGACAACATACAAGGTTGTGTGCTCAGAAGATGTGCAGAACAACTGGCAGATGTTCTCACTGACATCTTCAACATCTCTCTGAGCACCACTGTTGTTCCTAGGTGCTTCAAGAGCACCAGCATCATCCCAGTGCCAAAGAAATGATTTGTCTCCTGCCTAAATGACTATCGTCCCATTGTACTCACACATATCATCATGAAGTGCTTTGAGGTCATGAGGCCTCCCTCACTGGATCCCCTGCAGTTTGTGTATCGTCTCAACCGCTCAACGGACGACGCTATCTCCACCACCCTCCATCTGGCCCTTTCTCATCTGGACAGAAAGGACAGTGATGTCAGAACGCTGTTCACTGACTGCAGTTTAGCATTCAACACCATCATCCCTCAGCATCTGAGTGAGAAGCTGAGGCCTGAATACCTCCCTCAGTAACTGGATGCTGGACTTCCTGACAGGGAGATCCCAGTCAGTCAGTATGAGTAGCAACACCTCCAACACCATCACGCTGAGCACAGGAGCCCCTCAGGGCTGTGTGCTCAGCCCACTGCTGTTCACACTGATGACCCACGACTGTGCAGCCAAGCACAGTTCGAACCACATCATCAAATTCGCTGATGATACAACCGTGGTGGGTCTGATCAGCAGTGGTGACGAGGTGGCGTACAGAGAGGAGATACATCAGCTGACGGACTGGTGCAGAACCAACAACCTGTCTTTGAACAACAACAAGACAAAAGAGATGGTTGTTGATTTCAGGAGACCACGTTGGGACCACTCTCCACTGAATATCAACACCTCACCCGTGGAGATGGTCCAGAGCACCAAGTTTCTTGGTGTTCACATATTCAACATCCTCACGCTCAACCCTCAACTCCATCACCCTCAACACCAACTCCATCACAAAGAAAGCCCAGCAGCATCTCTACTTCCTATGCAGACTGAGGGGAACCCTTCTTCCACCACCCATCCACACTATCTTCTACAGAGGAACCAACGAGAGCATGCTAAGCAGCTGCATTACTAACTGGTAGGGGAAGTGCAACGTCTCAGACCACAAGTCCCTACAATGGGTAGTGAGAACAGCTGAGAAGATCATCTGTGTCTCTCTGCCTTATGTTTAGGACATTTTCACCACTCACTGCATCCACAAAGCAACAAGCATTGTGGATGATCCCTCTCACCCATCCCACACTCTCGACCCCTGCCATCCGGGAAAAGGGTCCACAGCATATGGGCCTCCACTTCCAGGTTGGGAAACAGTTTCTTCCCCCTGGCCATCAGACTTCTGGACTGTAATTGTCTTCACAATAACCTGCTCTCTGCCATTGCTGGAACTTTTTCTCCTCCTGTCATGTACTAATGCACATTCATGTACATGTACCACCTTAACGCCACTTATTACTTATATTTATATTTATTTTTTCCACTCCGCACTTTAACCATAAGATTGCTGCTCTATCACACTGTCAACAATTTGTGCTGCTTTGTTCTGTAACACTGTGGCTCTCTGAAGGATAAATCTGCTGTACTGTTTGTTGTAGTCTGCACTTGTGTGCCTTGTCTTGTGTCCTGTCTGATGTTGTCTTATGTGTAGCACCAGGGTCCTGGAGGAACGTTATTTTGTTTCACTATGTACTGTGTGTATGGTTGAAATGACAATAAAAACCTACTTGACATGACTTGATTATGTACTTTTCACTTCTGGATTATGGCCCCAATGGTGCTCACTGGAACATTCAGAAACTTACAAATGCATCTGTAACCAAAGCATCAGGATGTTTTGCAATGATAAAGTTGTGAAGGGCTTGAGAGCTCTTTGCTTTTACTCATCATAAAAAGCTTCTTGTGTGACATTGTGTGAATGAGAAACCTTTTTATAGGCCATCTATTAGGACTAAACCAGATATTGATTTGCAATGATAGGGGTCAGGATTGCATTTCTAAAAACTGAAAGATGTCAACTTGTTTCTTGCCTTTGCAGGCCTTTATCTACCTCTTTTTCCTCATGTGTTCGATACTTATGTCCATGTGCCATTCCACTTTACTACACAACTTAATTTATGAACTTATTTGCTTTGATTTCTTTGTATGTGCAGATTACTTGGCTTGTTACCGAAATCTGGTGTAAATTCCATGTCAATAGCCTCATTAGGAATCTGTTTACTGAGAAAAATGTTGACGTGTTCAATACTTATTTTTCCCTGCTGTATGCATTACTATGCAAAGGTCTTTTTGTCTCTCATTTTCAGTCGAGTCCCTGTACCTGATCACATTCAGAGGTTTGTTTTTGTTTGTTAAGCCACACAATGATTAGTTTACTGGTGATAATGAGTGGCACCTTGGTACCTTGTATCTTTTGGCATCTGTGGCAGTAAAACATCCATTTCCATTTTCTTGGAAATTAATTTGAAAAAACACCCCATTAAATAATCAGTTCTTTTTAAAGAAATGTTCACATATCGATGTCTAACCTTGTTTTTATTTATATCTGAAAGAAAGTGATTCAATTGCAGATATAAAAACTAAAATTAGCCTTGATTTATTCATTTAAAAAAGATATAACAAAATGTATTCTGTGTAAAAGTGTATTCTAACTGAGGAAAAAGTTAGGACATCCTACCCCCTAAAAACTAGTGTTACCCCCTTTGGCTGAAATATCCGCAGTGATAACTTCTTGTTGCATCTACCAGTCTCTGACATTGGTCTGAGGAAAGTTTGCCCCACTCCCCAATGCAGAATTCTTTAAGCTGTGAGATTTTTGAGAGATATCTTGCATGTACAGCCCATTTCAAGTCAGCCCATAACATCTCACTGGGATTCTGGGAAGTTCATGAAGTACTGAAATATTATTTTTTTCATATCTGGAAGATCTGGGATTTGACTCAGCCAGGATTCTTCATTTCTTAGAGCCATGTCACGGTGGCAGGGAGCGGGAAGGACGTCATGGTGGAGCCAGAGGTTCTAGAGACACTTTTATTAAACTCAAAACAGGAATCCTAACGCAAAACTGGACCATGAACAAAACTATAATCAAAATCCAGACACAAAACTGGAAAACATCGTACACAAAACCACCCGTAACGCTAACAAAAGTACAGTCAATGAGCCGCGCTCTGTTCTGACTCATTGAGGCTTAAGTAGTCAGCGTCAATGTAGCACAACTGTGCCTTCATGAGCTCAGGTGTGCTCCATCAGAACAGAGCGCCCTCTACTGTGAGTAAAACGAAACAAAAACAACAACAGAACACCCGAAGTCCTGACAACCCAGTCCTTGGTGGATTGGGTCATTGTAGTGTTGCAGGGTCCAGTTCTGCTTTAGCTTTAATGTTTTCACAGATGACACATGGTAGAATTTATGGTGAATTCTTCGATGGTGAGCTGGCCAGGTCCTGCTGCAACAAAGTAACAAAGAATCCGTCCTTTCCTCACCACCCAGGCAACCCAACTACTGGTCCAGTCCCTGGTCATCTCGAAACTGGACTACTGCAACTCTCTTCTAGCAGGTCTTCCACTGAAGGCAACAAGACCTCTACAACTGATTAAAAACGCTGCTGCTAGACTCGTCTTCAACCATCCCAAGTTCTCTTCATCCACTCCTCTGCTGCGGGATCTGCACTGGCTCCCAGTGGCTGCTCGTATCAGGTTTAAAACTCTATCTCTTGCTTACAAGGCTACTAACAGCCTTGCACCATCTTACCTGTCGACTCTAATTAGACATCGTGTCTCTTCTCATCCCCTCAGACCATCAAGCACTGCTCGTCTTGAACCTCCACCGTTGAAAAACAGAGGAAGACACGCATCGAGACTCTTCTCAGTTCTGGCCCCTCAGTGGTGGAACGAACTCCCCCTGATGGTCAGAACTGCAGAGTCCCTCGCTGTCTTCAAACGTAGATTAAAGACCCACCTGTTCACGGTATTTCTGAGGGACTAATCCCTCCCAAACCATCCACCCTCCTACCCTTACTCTTTCTTCCTAAAAACCTCTACTCTCTTCCCTACTCTCCCACCCCTGTTCCTCCTCTCAAAAAAAAAAAAAAAAAAAAAAAAATGTATGGTGTATACTTGTTACAAGGGCTCTTTGTTACTTAGGTGGTACTAGCTAATCAGCAGTTACTGATCTGTGCTGGTTACCAAGATGAACTATTGTGGAAATAAAGCACTGTTGTAAGTCGCTCTGGATAAGAGCGTCTGCTAAATGCCATACATGTAAATGTAATGTAAATGTAAGTATCCCCAAACCATGACACTTCCATCTCCATGTATCACAGTTGGTTCTTTTCCTGGAATGCTGTACTTAGTTTATACAAGGGGTTGGCAACCCATGGCTCTGGAGCTCTTTGAAGATGATTGTGATTTTGTAACATTAAAATAAAACGTGTTTAAAACCAGTCAGGTGCACACATGCGCTGCGTCCTGTATACGTGACGAAAACAAGTTCAGCTCAGAAACACACACTTTACGCTGTGATTGGAGTATTTTCACGCCAATTTTATTTCTTTCTTTAATAGCTGAGTGTTTTACGGTTTCAAAGCGCCCTCCCGCAAGACCTTCAACTCAGCGTGTTTTTTGCGAAATTCTAAATAATGTTTTCTTTGCATAAATAAACTTTCACAAGCAACACAATAGCCTATTTTTTAATGCATAACATAAAAGTAAAAAAACAAAAAAACAAAAACATATATACAGGGTTATCTTCATTTTAATTGTCAAAAAGGATTTGCGGCTCCCGGTGCTTTCTCTTTTGTGGAAACTGGGTCCAAATTGCTCTTTGAGTGTTAAAGGTTGCCAACCCCTGGTTTATACCATACATGTCATCTGTGCTGTTATCCAAATAATTCAATTTTAGACTCATCTGTCCAAAACACATTATCCCAAAAGTCCTGGTCTTTGTCTATGTTGTCGCTGGAAAACTTCAGTCTGGCCTTGATGTTTCTCTTAGAGAGTAAAGGTTTCCTCCTTGCACACCTCCCATGCAAGTTAAAGTTGTGCAGTTTCTCTTTCTTATTGTAGAGGCACTTTCACATCAACAGTAGCCAGAGCCTGCTGTAGGTCCAGTGATGACATTTTAGGGTTTTTGAGACTTCTTTTAGCATCTTGCAGTCTGCTCTCAGTGTGAACTTGGCCAGACCTGGAAATATTGGCAGTTTTTTTGGAGGTCCTCCACTTCCACTTCCAGACAGTGGAATGGCTGACAGCAAATTATTTGGAGATCTTTTTAAATCCCTTAGCAGACTTATAAGCTAGTACAATCTTTTCTCCTCTTTTGATCTCACCATGGTGTTCACTCTCACCTCAACAGTCAGGAGCACCAAGCTAAATGTCTGAGGTTGAAACAGGGCAAACCTTAAAAATGCTGAGTAACAATGTTCTAATCATGTGCGCCTGATGTGCTGTACCTGTCTGTGATTTGAGACATTTTAACTGGGAATAAAGGTGGAGGTTTCCTAATTTATTCCTCACCAGAAATCGCATTTTTGTAGAATTACATTTTACAGAAGATTTTGAAGTCTTTTCTTCTATTTTTAAATCTTTAGCTATATTACCTGAATCTCCCAGTATTGTTAAAATTGAGATGACATATCCATATGTCCAAGAATGTTACAAAAACACTGAGGCTTTAATAGGGTGTCCTATTTTTTTCACATGACTGTATTTAATCTACACAATATACCAAAGATAAGACAGTTTGACAGGCATTAAATAGTATTTTTGCACCAACAAGGTGATTCCCCAGCAACATAAAGAAATAAGGGGTGGCTCAAGGCTTTTACACAGAACTGTATCCTGGATATACAGAATGTGAGGCTGTTAGTGAATTGTTGGTGGATCATTCACAGTTGTTCTTGTATCTTTCCTTGTGGATTGCCCTCTCCAATACACACCTCAGGTTTAGTACTGGTTTCAAATCTGGAGATTAAGTTGGCCTCTGAAAAAGTGGGATTTTGTGTTCTTGCAGGCATTCTTGCCGGTAGGCTGCGCTCTGCTCTGTCTGGACACCCCTGCCGTCTCATTAAAGTCTCATTGGAGAAGGGTTTAAAGGTCCCAATGAGTCGGAGCAGACCATCAGTCATTCTTGAGTCAATAAAGTCAAGTCAAGTCATAGATCCTTGGCTCCACTCCCCAGCATGACATCTGGTGGATTTTATGTTTAGGGTAATTATGACCATCTTTAGCATTTGAATCACTTTATTTTCTTAAATAACATGATACCATTAATCACATCTATGACCATTTTACATTTTAACAATTAATTATTTTTGTAATTGATGCAAAATGCAAAGCAATTTGAGCTGCAAATAAAGTCTAATGATATTTTAGCTGTTAAAATCAGCCATGTTTCTCTTCCCTTAGTTTAATTTGATGCGATGACTAAACATAATAATTAAGTCCACATGCTTTATGGCCATACTTGCAGTTTTATTGCAGCAAATTGTTAACTTATTAAAAATAGTATCCCTGAAAAATATGTATTTTATGTTATTGCATGTGTATGTGAATGTGAATATTATTTACTAATAGAATCTGGCCCCTGTTAAAATCTATTTTTTAGTACCTCTGTAAAAGCTTGCTACCCAGTTTGCAGAGAACAGCAGTTCAGTTCTAATTTATGCTCACTAAAATTCTTGTGTATTAAGCCATGGTTCTCTATCTTAATCATTAGTTCTGGTGTGTCATGCTCTAATTGTTATGTGCTCCAGTTCTCAGGTATTACCCTTTAGCTTTTTGGTGTTCATTTACATTGAGCTCTAATTTTCATGCTTTAAGTTTTAGTTTCCAGGCATTCAGATCTACGTTTGTAATGCTAAACCCTAATATTAATGTGCTAATCTCTGTTCTTATGTGTTAAGCGCTGGCTTAAACCCTAATATACTTGGCATTAAGAAGCACTTTTTGAGTATTAAGATCTAATTTTTGGCAGTAAGCTGTAGTTCGTGGGCAGCAAGCTATACTTCTCTGGGCATTAAGCTCTACTTATGGAATGTTAAGATCTAATTTTTGGGCGCTAAGCTTTTCTTCTGATGTTAAGCTCTACTTCTTGCAAATTAAGTTCTAGTTCTCAGAAGTTAAGCTCTCTTTTTAGGGTTTAAGCTCTGTTTCAAAGACATTAAGCTCTACGTTTTGGGCCATAAGATAGCATTATTCCTCTGCCTCTGAAATAAACTCTAATTTTGGGTGTTAAGATCAAATTTTTTTCCCCTCCTTGAACCGCCACCTTATCGTGGTGGAGAGGTTTGCGTGTCCCAATGATCCTGGGAGCTATGTTGTCAGGGGCTTTATGCCCCTGGTAGGGGCACCCAAGGCAAACAGGTCCTAGGTGAGGGAAGAGACAAAGAGCGGTTCAGACCTCTTATGATGAATGCAACATTTGGACGGCGTTTTCCCTCGCCCGGACGTGGGTCACCGGGACCTCCCTCTGGAGCCAGGCCTGGAGGTGGGGCCTGATTGCGAGCGCCTGGGGGTTGGGCCTTCACCCCTGGGGCCAGGCCGGGCACAGCCAGAAGAGGCAATGTGGGTCCCCCTTCCCATGGGCTCACCACCTGTAGGAGGGGCCAAAGAGGTCGGGTGCAGTGTGAGCTGGGCGGTGGCCGAAGACGGGAGCCCTGGCGGTCCGATCCTCGGCTACAGACGCTGGCTCTAGGGACGTGGAATGTCACCTCTCTGGTGGGGAAGGAGCCTGAGCTAGTGCGTGAGGTTGAGAAGTTCCGGCTAGATATAGTTGGACTCACCTCGACGCACAGCTTGGACTCTGGAACCAGTCTCCTTGAGAGGGGCTGGACTCTCTTCTACTCTGGAGTTGCCACCGGTGAGAGGCGCCGAGCAGGTGTGGGCATACTTATTGCCCCCCGGCTCAGGGCCTGTACATTGGGGTTTACACCAGTGGACGAGAGGGTGGCCTCCCTCCGCCTTCGGGTTGGGGGATGGGTCCTTAGTGTTGTTTGCGCTTATGCGCCAAACAGCAGTCTGGACTACCCACCCTTTCTGGGGTCTCTGGAGGGGGCGCTTGAGAGCGTCCCTGCTGGGGACTCCATCGTTCTGCTGGGGGACTTCAATGCTCACGTGGGCAATGACAGTGAGACCTGGAAGGGCGTGATTGGGATGAATGGCCCCCCCAATCTGAACCAGAGTGGTGTTTTGTTATTGGACTTTTGTGCTCGTCACGGATTGTCCATAACGAACACCATGTTCAGGCATAAGGATGTCCACATGTGCACCTTGCACCAGGACACCCTAGGTCGCAGTTCGATGATCGACTTTGTAGTCGTGTCATCGGACTTGCGGCCACATGTCTTGGACAATCGGGTGAAGAGAGGGGCGGAGCTGTCAACTGATCATCACCTGGTGGTGAGTTGGCTTCGCTGGTGGGGGAGGATGCCGGTCAGGCCTGGTAGACCCAAACGTATTGTGAGGGTCTTCTGGGAACGTCTGGCAGAGTCCCCTGTCAGGACGAGCTTCAACTCAAAGCTTTAACCACGTCCTGGGGGAGGTGGGGGACATTGAGTCCGAATGGACTATGTTCCGCGCCTCCATTGTCGAGGCGGCTGATCAGAGCTGTGGCCGTAAGGTGGTTGGTGAACCCGAGAACCCGTTGGTGGACACCGGGGGTGAGGGAGGCCATCAAGCTGAAGAAGGAGTCCTACCGGGCCTTTTTGGCCAGTGGGAATCTGGAGGCAGCTGATAGGTACCGGCAGGCCAAGCGGAATGCGGCTTTGGTGGTTGCTGAGGCAAAAACTCGGGCGTGGGAGGAGTTTGGTGAGGCCATGGAGAAAGACTTCCAGATGGCTTCGAGGAGATTCTGGTCCACCATCCGGCATCTCAGAAGGGGAAAGCAGTGCACGGTCAACACAGTGTATAGTGGGGATGGTGTGCTGCTGACCTCGACTCGGGACGTTGTGGGTCGGTAGGGGGAATACTTCAAAGACCTCCTTAATTCCACCAACATGCCTTCTGATGAGGAAGCAGAGCCTGGGGACATAGAGGTGGACTCTTCCATCTCTGGGGCTGAGGTTGCCGAGGTGGTCAAAAAGCTCCTCGGTGGCAGGACTCCAGGGGTGGATGAGATCCGCCCGGAGTTCCTCAAGGTTCTGTTGTAGGACTGTCATGGCTGACACGCCTCTGCAACATCGCATGGACATCGGGGACGGTGCCTCTGGATTGGCAAACCGGGGTGGTGGTCCCCCTCTTTAAAAAAGGGGACCGGAGGGTGTGTTCCAACTATAGAGGGATCACACTTCTCAGCCTCCTGGGGAAAGTCTATTCAGGGGTCCTGGAAAGGAGGGTCAGTCGGATAGTCGAACCTCGGATTCAGGAGGAGCAGTGTGGTTTTCGTCCAGGTCGCGGAACAGTGGACCAGCTCTACACCCTTGGCAGGGTCCTGGAGGGTGCATGGGAGTTTGCCCAACCAGTCTACATGTGCTTTGTGGACTTGGAGAAGGCATTCGACCGTGTCCCTCGGGGAGTCCTGTGGGGGGTACTCCGAGAGTATGGGGTATCGGATTCCCTGTTAAGGGCTGTCCGGTCCCGGTACAATCGGTGTCAGAGCTTGGTCCGCATTGCCGGCAGTAAGTCGAACCTGTTTCTGGTGAGAGTTGGACTCCGCCAGGGCTGCCCTTTGTCACCGATCCTGTTCATAACTTTTATGGACAGGATTTCTAGGCACAGCCAGAGCGTTGAGGGGGTCCGGTTTGGTGGGCTCAGGATTGGGTCTCTGCTTTTTGCAGATGACATTGTCCTGTTGGCCTCATCAGGCCGCGATCTTCAGCTCTCACTGGATCGGTTCGCAGCCAAGTGTGAAGCGGCTGGGATGAGAATCAGCACCTCCAAATCTGAGGCCATGGTCCTCAGCCGGAAAAGGGTGGAGTGCCCTCTCAGGGTTGGGAGTGAGATCCTGCCCCAAGTGGAAGAGTTTAAGTATCTTGGGATCTTGTTCACGAGTGAGGGTAGAATGGAGCGGGAGATCGACAGGCGGATCGGGGCAGCGTCCGCAGTGATGCGGGCTCTGCGTCGGTCCGTCATGGTGAAGAAGGAGCTGAGCCAAAAGGCAAAGCTCTCAATTTACCGGTCGATCTACGTTCCCACCCTCACCTACGAGCTGTGGGTAGTGACTGAAAGAACGAAATCGCGAATACAAGCTGCCGAAATGAGTTTCCTCCACAGGGTGTCTGGGCTCTCCCTTAGAGATAGGGTGAGAAGCTCAGTCTTCCGGGAGGGGCTCAGAGTAGAGCCGCTGCTCCTCCGCATCGAGAGGAGTCAGATGAGGTGGCTCGGGCATCTGATTAGGATGTCCCCTGGACGCCTCCCTGGTGAGGTGTTCTGGGCACGTCCCACCGCAAAGAGACCCCGGGGAAGACCCAGGACACACTGGAGAGACTATGTCTTTCGGCTGGCCTGGGAACGCCTTGGGATCCGCCCGGTGGAGCTGGAAGAAGTGGCCGGAGAGAGGGAAGTCTGGGCATCCCTGCTGAAGCTGCTGCCCCCGCGACCCGACCTCGGATAAGTGGAGGAGAATGGATGGATGGATGGAAGATCTAATTTTTGTGGTGTTAAATTCTAGTTCAAAGGCATTAAGCTGTAGTAATGTACTAGATATTAGGTAGTTATATTTAACATAAGAGGCAGAACTAGACATTTCCATCTAATTTCCAATATGTCTACATTTAATGAGCTGAGGGCACTGTTGGGTGTGTTTATGTTCTGTTCTTTTTGTCTAACACCCCTCAAAATTACATAACCCGGGATTACAACCCCCTACTCCAACACACACATCCTACATTTCCACTCATCCATACAATAATATTAAGTCATTTCTCCAGCTTTTTCCTTTGCTTCCAATGTATTATCACTGTCAGATGAAAATTTTGTATCTCATATTATTAACTGTATAAATGAGTTTTATTATGAATGAACCAATAGACAGGGCCCAAAACTAATCTGTTTACATTAACCTAAGTATAAATTTAGAATATTTTTGTCCTTCTCATGAAAAGTTAATATTGGGATGATACAAGGTTTCTGTTCTGGCAGCTACTCATCCTGTCAACATGTCTCATTAAAGCAGGCATGAAATCACAAAACTTGAAACTGACACTGGCTGCCTGTGCTTATCTTTCTTTCTCTCACTTTCTGTATGACAAGTGGTGGAGTTTCAGACCTGCACTTTGATACACTCATGAATATATGTACTTTTCAGGACTGAAGAAATATTCAGATCCATGCATCCACCTATCCATCCATTCATCAAACCATGCATCTACTAACCCATCCATCCATCCATCAAAGTATGCACCCCCCCACTCATCCATCCATCAAACCATGCATCCATCCATCCATCCAAGTATACATCCCCCCACCCATCCATCTATCCATCCATCCATCATCTGACACTAGACAGGTTACTATTCCATGTCAGGGCAGAAATACAAACACATTCATGCAAACATTCACACCTATTGACACACCAATGTAGCATCTCCAGTGCACATAAGGCATATGCATTTGGTCTGTGAGAGTAAACCAACACACACGAGGAAAGAACATGAAAACCTCTCATATAAAGCACCCTCACTATCCCAGCTGGAAATCAAACCCAGAACGTTCTCACTGTATATGGCAACAACACTACTTAGTGATCATTTTATAATAAAATGTTTTATTTTGTTGGGAAATAGTTATTAATATTAATTACAAGCGAAAAATATTATTCATTATTCATAAAAGCTTTTAAATAAATTGAAACCTTAGAAAAGACCAAACTTTAGCAGAACGCGTACACCGGAGGGGAAGAGCGTACAGATGGTGCCGTGAAGCATTCTGGTAAACCGAGTTTCTCTGTTGAAGAGTGTTAGGATAACTTATCCTGAGGACTCTGGTGATTATTGATATTCTACTCATTGAACATATCATTTTGTTTTAAAAAAAGCTAGACTCGGCCAACTTTCCAATCTACCTAAAAAAACCAAAGCAACTCAGGATACACAACATGTGAACTACATTTCCCAGAATTCCTGCGGTCCAGCTACAAAGAGGCTCCCCCAGAAAACGCGAGCTAAACGCCAGCCTGCTGTTAGCTAGCTGTTAACTTCTGTTTTCTTACGTACGATTAAATACTTTCTTACATTACAGGCATGGCTTACGCGAATTGTTCGTTGAAAGTGAACAGACAGCTGCTGGACCCCAGTTTTGAAAGTTACAGGCTCTCCTTAGACTCAATTCCATGTTATAATGTAGAACTGGATGCAGGTGAGACGATGCAGTATTTTGCAGTGTTGATCAATTATACTGTCCTTAAAAAGCAGAATAAGTAAGTGTAGAGGATAATAGCTCTGTATACAGATCTTTCTTTCGGTATTAATCCGATTCATATGATCATACAGCTCCCCAACATGATTTTCCAGATCTGGATCTCAGCACTGATCAGGTGTCAGGCAGGGTTTGGCAATATGGAAAAAAAAAAGGATATATCAGTACTTCATGAACTTTTCATGATGCATGATGTCCAAGATTAAATGAAGAACCAGCAGTGTTTTTCATTAACATTTTACTGGCTGTACTATCAGTGGCATCATTTTTTAACAGCTAGAAGCATCACTGACAATCACAGATACTTTTATGATGTTTTAAAACAAACAAACAAACAAACAAACAAATATACAGCAAGATAGCTGTTAGGT
>CM029368.1:31164853-31181764 GCA_017165825.1 Hepsetus odoe
ACCCTTCCATGTCTATTTTATATCGCCCTGACCTTTTCTCTATCCTTACTGTCCAATCTTTCATACAATTCAGGAAACACCTTATCTGGATACACTCCTGGACTTCTGGGTTCCACCACCAGGTTTCCTTATCTTCCTTCTTCCTTCAGATGTCACACCTAAAACCTTTCTAGCTGTCTGCCTTACCACTTCTGCAGTAGTTTCCCAGCAATCCTCTTCAACACCCCCAGTGCCCATGTTAACACTTGCCTCAACTCCACCTTGCAGTCCTCCTTCTTCAGCTTCCACCACTTAATCCTTGACTCTGTCCTTTTTCTACCTCTTCTTGACCTCCAAGGTCATCCTATAGACCACCATCCTATGCTGTTTAGCTACACTCTCCCCTGTCACTACTTTGTAGTCTCTAATCTCCTTCAGACTGACCCTCCTGCAAAGGATATAATCCATCTGTGAGTATCTTCCTCCACTCTTATACATCACTCTGTGCTCCTCTCTCTTCTTAAAAGAAGCATTAACTACAGATCAAAATCTACAACCATCTGACCTTCAGCATTCCTCTCCTTGACACCATATCTACCCATCACCTCCTCATCACCTCCGTTCCCTTCACCAACATGACCATTAAAATCTGTACCAATCACCACTCACTCTCCCCTGAGTACACTCTCTATCACTTCATCTAACTAACTGCAGAATTCTTCTTTCTCTTCCATCTCACAACCAACTTGTGGAGCATAAGCGCTAACAACATTCATTATTACACCCTGACACCCTCTTCACCTCCAAAACACTCTCCACATACTCTTCCTTCAGGATAATACCTACCCCATTCCTCCTTCTATCCACACCATGGTAAAACCTTTGCAAAAACAAAATATCAACCTCCCTTCTCTCCATCATATCAGCTAATTCTCTCCCTTTACCAGTTATGCTGCTAACATGCAAGGTTCCAACCCTCACTTCCACTCTCCTCCACTTACTTCTCTCCTCTGATCTCTGGACATGCCTTCCTCCTCTTCTTCTTCTCCTTTGGTCAACAGTAGACCAATTTCCACCAGCACCCTGTAGGCTAACAGCACTGGTGGTGGTCATTGTTAAATTGTACCAGCACTGTACCTTTTCTTTGAGAGTGTTAGCCTACACTTAGTTTGCCAAGTGCACATACAATATATGAACCTAGACAGAACAGTTTAGGTTAGATTTTTTTTTTGTAAGTTCATAGTTTTTGGCTTTGCTGAGATATGGCATAATTTTGATGGGAAAAATGTAATATATTTTTATTATTAATGAAATCTAAAACTGTTGAACCTAACCTCATCTGTAGGCTCAGGAATAATGTAGTTTTGTCTCCATGGCAACAACCGTGTCCCTGGACTCCAAAAGTTTGATAATAGCAAAAACTCTAATGAACAAGCACTTTCTTTCCAGTACACACACACACACACTGTTTTGTGGTGCCTTTACTTTACTCCTTTACTCAAGGGTGTGAGTTTAGTGCCAAAAGCAGAGAGAGGAACTCTGCCAGGGCCCAGAGTGCTGAACGTGATCATGAACAAGAAATCTCCTCTCTTTTTTTGAACCTTTTCATTCTGCTGGGACATTGTTTGTTCCAAAGTGAACTGAAATCCAAGAGTGTGACAAACACACTCCTGCAAACAGCACCCCCTCCAATATCCATTGTGTTAGATTCAGAATTCCTTGATGTGTGAGGGCATCTGATCTGTAACTCCTTTTTTGTGATTCTGCTGAGGGATCACAACTACAGGGACACATGAGAACATAACTTTTTTTATTAGCAAAGGAAAAAAAAAACATGTATCTGCACATTGTGCACATTTTGACTCCTCTAGTAAACTAGTACATGTGGTATGTCTTGGATAATGTCATGGTAGATGGTGCTCTGCTGTGACTGAGAGCACCGGGGCTCATCAGGGCACAGGTGTCCTTCATTGGGGGCTGGCTTTTCAATCCCCAATGAGTCAGAGCAGAGCGTCAATCATTCACACGGTGATCTCCGTTGTAACAGTGATGCTTTAGTTTTGTATCTGTAAGGTTTATGTTCAGCTCAGCTCATGTTCAGCTATGTTCAGTTCGGTTAATAAAGTTAAGTGTGAGAATCCTGGCTACACACTTATGGCCTACCACCCCATTGTTTACAAATAAGAACTTCTCATATGAAGAAGCTACATTAGAATATAAATACATGTGTGTGTGTGTGTGTGTGTGTGTGTGTGTGTGTGTGCGTGGGGGGACGGGATGGGGGGGGGGGGGGGGCGTTCTATGTAAAATTGGAATATATTATGAATAATGAATCAGTTTTTTATGAAAGCTTTACGAAAGAATATAGTTGTCCCATAAGACTACAAGCCTTGAAAGTGTGTCTAAATACATTCAAATGTGCGTGTGTGTGTGTGTGTTTTTATTTGGAGAGAAGAAACTTGTTTTGTCTGTCTTGTATGAACAAACTATTTTGGCAGAGATGGACAACACATTTCAAAACACATGCATCTCCTTTTATGTTATGTGCATTTGTGCGTGTCTGTGTGTATGTGTGTTCATGGGTGTGTGTTTGAAGAATGAAAACTTGTTTTAGGCCAGAGAGACTTCCCATTACAGAGTTGATAGAGCCACCTGAGGCAGGTTAACCTATCTGGTCTCAGGAGGTCAGCGGAGCCTCTGGGTCAAAGCTGTCCATGAAACATCTTCAGATTACCTCTGGAGACCCAGTCTGGGTTCATTTTTCTCTGATGTCTTTATTTTTATTTTTTGTTTCTTTACTGATTGAGAAACAACAAAGAATGGATGAGTTGTGCTATTCTGTCTTAGGAAGGTTGAGGCTTGAGTTCATTTTATCACTTGAAGTTATTTAACTTGGAGCTGTAACTCCAAGCATTCTTATTCATGCAACCTGAGGTTACTACATCAATCTCCTTCTAAACATTTTTTTTTTTTTTTGAATAATTTTAATGAAATGCTAGTGGGCTGTTTTCTTCTTCTATGGTGTTTTTCATTCTCTAAATCTGAGAAATTCAAGAAATATTTCCATTTCAGCTGAAGGATCCTTGAGTACCTATTCCTGAAATCTTGTATTCACCCACAGGCATAACAATTAAACATTATGCTCTCTGCTGCAGCTCCTATGAAAATTTGAGGTGGGAAAGTTCAGAATTCAAACAATGTAATGATTTATATTCAACAATTAAACACATCCACAGAAAATAATGTAAGAAATGGCTTACAAGGCTGAATACATTTTGAATGTATCTCCAACCCTCCACATGTTGCAAGAAAATCTTTCTGATTCTTAAGCACGTTCTGTAAAATGAATATGTGTGGGCTAATATAGCCATTGTCCCACTCTAGGCAAAGCATAATGGTGCTGTTGGGGTAGATTTGCAGCATCAT
Organism: Hepsetus odoe; assembly: GCA_017165825.1. Classification (NCBI taxonomy): domain Eukaryota; kingdom Metazoa; phylum Chordata; class Actinopteri; order Characiformes; family Hepsetidae; genus Hepsetus; species Hepsetus odoe. The sequence continues at coordinate 31,168,259 of CM029368.1, forward strand.
AACCAAAGAGCAACAGCACAAAAGCCAATGCTCTGCATATACATGCAAATTAAATTATGCTTATCTATGCTTGTTGCATGGTCTTTTCTTTTCTTGAATTGCATAAATCTTAGACTTTGTCATACATGACATCAAAGAATGTGTTGAAGACTTTTGCACAGGAGGGAAGCATTGTGGCATATGAGCGACCAATGGAGGCTCTAATGTGATCATATCCTTTCAGAAGCATCGTAATCCAGCCTTGAAGTTAACTTTGTGTTTGACAACTTTGTAAAATAAATCTATAATATTAAACCCACATTGAATGCTTCCCAGGATTATTTCTCCATTTCTCTATGATGTAAACATTTATTGTTGTTGTGAGCTTGGTTTTAAGCCACCACTAGCAGCTTCATTTTGCCTTAGATTTAGTTTCGACCCATCAGACCCGTCTTTCTGATTGTGTGTGAGTGTGTGTGTGTGTGTGAGATTTCAAATCTTGAGAATCGTGCAAAATAACATGAGATTAACCTCTTTCTATGACCTATAGATCTATAATATTGAAGAGCACCCAAAAAAAATCGAATTTACGTAAAACATAATGCGTTTAATTCCCTGAGGGTGAAAAATCTGACACTATTTAAAGCAAGTATATGATGGTTTATGCAATTGTTTTCTCTTTTTCTTAACTACATTATCTCTGTAGCTTCTGTGCAAAACTAAAGAAGCAAATGTCAGACATGTCTCAGCTGTTCAGCTACATTTAGAGTAAGCAGGAAATCATATAAATTAGTTTTTTATGCAGAACTATCACTTTAATACGCACTGACTGGTGACTGTTTGCCATTTTGCTGCTGGACTGAGTGCTTCCAGGCAAGAAATCTTCACTCTCTAATCATGATTTGCCCCTCACCCTCAGAAGCATAATTGAAATCAAAATTACATTTTTGAGCTGCGCAGCTATAAAATGTTCCCTGTCACTTCACCTTTTCCACTGAATTAAAATGGAATTAGTGGTAATTGTCCCGGCTTTGGGGATTATATTATTTAACAGGAAGCCTTTTGAACACCTGAAAGACTGGCTGGAGATAACAGACTCCCATTAAAATCCCCCTAGACGAGCCTGCAACAGAGTGCTGCAGAAATAAAGAGCTTTTCACACCTTTTTGAACTAATAATTAGACAGGAATCTGCATCAAGTTTGTCAGTAACAATTGATTTTGCTAAAGATTGATATATTAAGGTACAATACCTTTGGTGGTCACAGAACTAGCTGTGATTTAACAGAACTAACAGAATTAGCTGCCCAGCAGAATGTTTAAAGCTAAATAGCAGATTCGAATCTCCATGGTCAGTGTAGATTACAGAAAGAAGAACAGCACAGAGATCAGCAGACAGATAAAGAAACCCAGTTGCCTAAAATGGACTAAACAAGGTGTAGTCTCCATGGGTTGGACTAGTTTGTCCTGCATGTGCAGCAGATCAGTTTGAGCTCTGGGTAATATTGAGGCCAAGTCATCAACTTGAACTCTGTCATGTTCTTCGAACCATTCCTGATCAGTTTTTACATTGTGTAATGCACAATGCATGTCCTGCTGAAAGAGGCCACTGCCATTAGGGAAAAGGTGCGCACTTGTTCTACAACAATATATCATTGTCATGTGTCAGTGTGTCAAAGTAGCATCAGCATGAGAGGCAGGACCTAAGGTTTCCTAACAGAACCCCTTATAAAAAAATATTGCTTCTAGCATCACTCTGCCTTCTTTCCCTAGTACACCGATGTGTCTCCTTTCACCAGGAAAGTTCACATAATGCTTATTCAGTTCACAGAATGTAAAAGAAAACTTGATTTTTCAGAACAGGCCACGACCGCCTTTTGCACTATGGTGCAGTTCTGATGTTCACATGCCAATTGAAGGTCCTTTCTGCAGTGAACAGGGGTCAGCATTGGCACTCATACTCCCATACCTAGCAAAGTGTGGTGCACTGTGTTATGGCATCTTTCTATCATAGTCAGCATTAACATGTATGGCAAGACTACAAAAGTCCTTCTGTGAGATCAGATCCAACAAATCCTAGCCTCTAACAAACAGACTGTAAACTGCATTCCTAAATGATCACACATTTGCCTCAAAACATTTCAAAATATTAAGTAGCCTGAGTATACTTACATACTGTACATACTGACTAAGATGGTGGAGTAATAAAACATTATTTTGGTAAATTTCATTCTAAAATGTATAAAAAGGGCAACTGGCAGTGGTTCAGTAGTAGTATTAGTAACGGTTACTTTCACGTTCACTTTGACTTTCACTTTATTAGCTAAATAAAGCGAACATGTATATATGTATATAGAAATTCATACATATGCTATGTGAATACCTCATTCTGCTGCAAATTTCATTTTGAATTATAGTTGCATTTGAGGGTAAGTAAAAGTGACAGCACACAGTGAACGAACGGCTTCCTCTGCTTTTAACCTATACACACACTGTCCAGCAAGGAGCAGCCAGATCCAGCACCCAGGGAGCAGTGATGGGGACAGTACCTTGCTTAAGGGTACCTCATGGAAACCTAATGTCCCAGGATTTATAGCCGTGACCTTCCGATCCTGGCGACAAGTACTAGTCTTACTAGACTATTACTACTACACTACACTAGCCATCCATCCATCTATCCATCCATCCATAGTAATGAGCATAGTAACTTTACATGCTCATTATAGTATTATAGCTACCAACTACTAGACTGTACCTAACATTTACTTTAGTGAAGGAAGTTCCATGAGGAACCATGCATTAGCTTTCATATAAGTGTCTCACACATTTTTTTCTCACAAGGCAATAAACATTTTTCTGTTGAGCTATTAATTATTTTAAATCATTTCAGAGCTAAATCAGAGCTAAAACCTTAAGTCAACATGATTATTGTCTTTCATTATTTCCTCTTTGTTAGTAGCTGCGTTGATTTAAAGCGTTATTCACCAGGAACTGATGTACACGTTTGGAAGGAATTGTTTATAAAATGTTGTTGCTTCACTGTAACACAGAGTTCATATCCTCCAACGAGTCCTATTAAATACTTCCTGTGTTAGTTACGCAGGCTAACAAACATTGATTCAGCTGTCACTGTTCTCCATTTCGCTCAGAGGAGCAGCAGGATTTTATATTCACATGTTCAGTTTCATCCACTGCTTAGATCCAGTGATTAAAAAAAAGAAAGGCATTTTAAGATAATTGTTAGGCTTGCCTGTCACCAGTCGGAGCCATTTACCATAAAGAAAATATGTAAGTCATGTCAAGTTTGTGATTTTAAGTTTTTAAGTTTTATTCGTAGCATTGTGTCGCACTGTATCATAGTGTGTCTTCCCCTTTAACCTCATTCTGGCTGTTTAACAGAGACTGTAAGTCTTGAATATATCGTATTAAAGCACAGTTTTAATGTATCTGAATTGGCTCATTAAGAACATTGGTGACTTTTTACATTTACTCCCTACGTTATAACACAATTATCTGTACTTTCTACTTACATTTTCAAAATACTTCAGTTCTAATGTATTTGAGAGGAATTATTCATTTTATTTTGGATCAATTTCATGAACATCAGGACTAGTTTCAACTTAAATGAACAATATCACATAGAAAAGATGATCCCTTGGTGCATCCATCAGCCATAACAAAAGAAAACAGAGAAAAATAGAGTATCAAAATGGTTTAAAAGAACTATTTTACTCAGGTTCAGTTCACTTTGCACAAAATAGTCAGCAGGATTGTCCTTCAAAAGGCAACTTTTTACTTTTATACAATGAGTAATTTCAAACACTACTGAAAAGCTCTTAAGTCATGTTCAAGTCATGCCATGTTACAACTGCTATATTCCAATTTGATAGTTAGTCTTGAGTGATGTTTTTCCAGCATCTAATTTACAGAAACTTAAAAAGTTGTATTTAGCATGTCTGCCAACTTGAAAAAGAAACAAAAACTACAGTATGACTGTTGCTCTTTTCAGAAACAATGATAAATACAGTACTGTGCAAAGGTTTTAGGCAGGTGTGGAAAAAATGCTGTAAACAAAGAATGCTTTCAGAAATGGAAGTGTTAATCATTTATTTTCATAAATCAGCAAAATGCGGTGAATGAACAAAAGAGAAATCTAAATCAAATCAATATTTGGTGTGACCACCCTTTGCCTTCAAAACAGCATCAGTTCTTCTAGGTACACTTGCACACAGTTTTTGAAGGAACTCGGCTGGTAGGTTGTTCACGAACATCTTGAAGAACTAACCACAGATCTTCTGTGGATGTAGGCTTCCTCACATCCTTCTGTCTCTTCATGTAATCCAGACACACTGGATGATGTTGAGATCAGGGCTCTGTGGGGGCCAGAAGAACTGATGCTGGTTTGAAGGCAAAAGGCAGTAACACCAAATATTGATTTGATTTAGATTTTTCTTTTGTTCGCTCACTTTGCATTTTGTAAATTGAAAAAAATAAACAATCATTATTTATATTTCTGAAAGCATTCTTTGTTTTTGGCATTTTTTCCACACCTGCCTAAAACTTTTGCACAGTACTGTACATATTCTTGTACTTTTTTAAGCAGTGAGAGCAGTTTCTTAGAGGGTATTGTTTGATTGTTGATATTGTTTATACTCACCAATTATATTGAGCTGGAGTTTTCAGAGGCATTATATGACTGTGAATATATAAACAATAAACACCAGTTAATCACTAAATTCTGATGCATATTATGTCTATCTGCACTAGGAAAAGTGTGGATACATGTAGTTGCAGTTATATAATATGTACAGATAAGAAATGATATAGCATGCACATTTAACATTTTAAATACCAATAAAATAAGACAACAATTTTGTCTAAGTGGAACTGAATGAATGGTTTAATTTGAAAATATGGAGTTACTTTCTACATGATGCAAAGTGCCATACAGTCTGATCAAGATCAGTGATAAGATCTGCTGGTACACTTGCTTTAATGGGAGGAATCATTTCACTATATTTTTACCCATTATTACAAATGCACTCTTTGTTATTTATTTTATTTTATTTATTTCAAATGTGACCACTCAATTTCCACAATTACCAAAAATATCTAATAATATAATATAATAATAAAAATAATAATTACATATTAATAAAATGAGCCAAATAAAATGAGCCCTACAGGGACTATTGATCTTGCATCATCAAATATTCAAATTAATTTGTACACATTAAACTTGTTTTCCAGCAATGTGGATTTTTCGTTTGTCCATCCATCCATCCATTTTCTCCCGCTTATCCGAGGTCGGGTCGCGGGGGCAGCAGCTCCAGCAGGGATGCCCAGACTTCCCTCTCTCCGGCCACTTCTTCCAGCTCCTCCGGGCGGATCCCAAGGCGTTCCCAGGCCAGCCGAGAGACATAGTCTCTCCAGCGTGTCCTGGGTCTTCCCCGGGGTCTCTTTCCGGTGGGACGTGCCCGGAACACCTCACCAGGGAGGCGTCCAGGGGGCATCCTAATCAGATGCCCGAGCCACCTCATCTGACTCCTCTCGATGCGGAGGAGCAGCGGCTCTACTTTGAGCCCCTCCCGGATGGCTGAGCTTCTCACCCTATCTCTAAGGGAGAGTCCAGACACCCTGCGGAGGAAACTCATTTCGGCCGCTTGTATTCGCGATCTCGTTCTTTCGGTCACTACCCACAGCTCGTGACCATAGGTGAGGGTGGGAACGTAGATCGACTGGTAAATTGAGAGCTTTGCCTTCTGGCTCAGCTCCTTCTTCACCATGACGGACTGATGCAGAGCCCGCATTACTGCAGAAGCTGCCCCGATCCGCCTGTCGATCTCCCGCTCCATTTTACCCTCACTCGTGAACAAGATCCCAAGATACTTAAACTCCTCCACTTGGGGCAAGGTCTCACTCCCAATCCTGAGAGGGCATTCCACCCTTTTCCGACTGAGGACCATGGCCTCAGATTTAGAGGTGCTGATTCTCATCCCAGCCGCTTCACACTCGGCTGCGAACCGATCCAGAGAGTGCTGAAGGTCACGGCATGATGAGGCCAACAGGACAACGTCATCTGCAAAAAGCAGAGACCCAATCCTGAGCCCACCAAACCGGACCCCCTCAACGCCCTGGCTGCGCCTAGAAATCCTGTCCATAAAAGTTATGAACAGGATCGGTGACAAAGGGCAGCCCTGGCGGAGTCCAACCCTCACCGGGAACAGGTACGACTTACTGCCGGCAATGCGGACCAAGCTCTGACACCGGTTGTACAGGGACCGGACAGCCCTTAACAGGGAATCCGATACCCCATACTCCCGGAGTACCCCCCACAGGAGCCCCCGAGGGACACGGTCGAATGCCTTCTCCAAGTCCACAAAGCACATGTAAACTGGTTGGGCAAACTCCCATGCACCCTCCAGGACCCTGCTAAGGGTGTAGAGCTGGTCCACTGTTCCGCGACCTGGACGAAAACCACATTGCTCCTCCTGGATCTGAGGTTCGACTATCCGACGGACCCTCCTTTCCAGGACCCCTGAATAGACTTTCCCCGGGAGGCTGAGAAGTGTGATCCCTCGATAATTGGAACACACCCTCCGGTCCCCTTTCTTAAAGAGGGGGACCACCACCCCGGTTTGCCAATCCAGAGGCACCGTCCCCGATGTCCATGCGATGTTGCAGAGGCGTGTCAGCCATGACAGTCCTACAACATCCAGAGCCTTGAGGAACTCTGGGCGGATCTCATCCACTCCCGGAGCCCTGCCACCAAGGAGCTTTTTGACCACCTTGGCAACCTCGACCCCAGAGATGGAAGAGTCCACCTCGATGTCCCCAGGTTCTGCTTCCTCCTCGGAAGGCATGTTGGTGGAATTAAGGAGGTCTTCGAAGTACTCCCCCCACCGACCCACAACGTCCCGAGTCGAGGTCAGCAGCGCACCATCCCCACTATACACTGCGTTGACCGTGCACTGCTTTCCCCTCCTGAGACGCCGGATGGTGGACCAGAATTTCCTCGAAGCCGTCTGGAAGTCCTTCTCCATGGCCTCTCCAAACTCCTCCCATGCCCGAGTTTTTGCCTCAGCAACCACCAGAGCCGCATTCCGCTTGGCCTGTCGGTACCTATCAGCTGCCTCCGGAGCCCCACTGGTCAAAAAGGCCTGGTAGGACTCCTTCTTCAGCTTGATGGCATCCCTCACCGCTGGTGTCCACCAACGGGTTCTAGGGTTGCCACCGTGACAGGCACCGACCACCTCCCGGCCACAGCTCCGGTCAGCCGCCTTGACAATGGAGGTGCGGAACAAGGTCCATTCAGACTCAATATCCCCCACCTCCCCCGGGACGTGGTTAAAGCTTTGACGGAGGTGGGAGTTGAAGCTTGTCCTGACAGGGGACTCTGCCAGACGTTCCCAGCAGACCCTCACGATACGTTTGGGCCTACCAGGTCTGACCGGCATCCCCCCCACCAACGAAGCCAACTCACCACCAGGTGATGGTCGGTTGACAGCTCCGCCCCTCTCTTTACCCGAGTGTCCAAGACATGGGGCCGCAAGTCCGATGACACGACCACAAAGTCGATCATTGAACTGCGGCCTAGGGTGTCCTGGTGCCAGGTGCACATGTGGACATCCTTATGCCTGAACATGGTGTTCGTTATGGACAATCCGTGACGAGCACAAAAGTCCAATAACCAAACACCGCTCTGGTTCAGATCGGGGGGGCCATTCCTCCCAATTACGCCCTTCCAGGTGTCACTGTCATTACCCACGTGAGCATTGAAGTCCCCCAGCAGAACGATAGAGTCACCAGGAGGGACGCTCTCTAGCGCCCCCTCCAGAGACCCCAGAAAGGGTGGGTAGTCCAGAATGCTGTTTGGCGCATAAGCGCAGACAACACTAAGGACCCGTCCCCCGACCCGAAGGCGGAGGGCCGCCACCCTCTCATCTACAGGGGTAAACCCCAATGTACTGGCGCCAAGCCGTGGGGCAATAAGTATGCCCACACCTGCTCGGCGCCTCTCACCGGTGGCAACTCCAGAGTGGAAAAGAGTCCAGCCCCTCTCAAGGAGACTGGTTCCAGAGTCCAAGCTGTGCGTCGAGGTGAGTCCAACTATATCTAGCTGGAACTGCTCAACCTCGCGCACTAGCTCAGGCTCCTTCCCCACCAGAGAGGTGACATTCCACGTCCCTAGAGCCAGCTTCTGCAGCCGAGGATCGGACCGCCAAGGCCCCCGTTTTCGGCCACCGCCCAGCTCACAATGCACCCGACCTCTTTGGCCCCTCCCACAGGTGGTGAGCCCATGGGAAGGGGGACCCACGTTGCCTCTTCGGGCTAAGCCCGGCCGGGCCCCATGGGTGAAGGCCCGACCACCAGGCGCTTGCCAGCGGGCCCCACCTCCAGGCCTGGCTCCAGAGGGAGGCCCCGGTGACCCACGTCCGGGCGAGGGAGAACGTCTTCCAAGGTTTTTATGCATCATCAGAGGTCCTCTGAACCGCTCTTTGTCTCTTCCCTCACCTAGGACCTGTTTGCCTTGGGTGCCCCTACCAGGGGCATAAAGCCCCGGACAACATAGCCCCCAGGATCATTGGGACACGCAAACCCCTCCACCACGATAAGGTGGCGGTTCAAGGAGGGGTTTTTTTTTTTTTTTTTTTTTTTTTTTCTGTATTTTTTGTTTGTAACTTGCCAAAGTCAAAGTAAGTTAGTTGAAATGCTGAAAATGCTGAAATATAATTTCTATGAGTAATATTCACATTTTTACAGGTTAGAATGAGATTAAAAAAATTAATTGATGGACTTATTTTTTATGAGGTAAGTTGGATTGTGCTAAAAGTTAAAAATGAAGAAATGAAAGTTAAATTTTAAAAAAGTTAAAAACACACACACACCTTGCACACCACCACTTTATACAAACGTTAGAGTTGTAACATGAATATCGTCTAGACCAGAAATAGAGGCTTATGCATATAATGTGCATCCAGTCTGCATTACTGTTTGCTCTGTATCGTCATACAGTTATGATTTTGCTAATGAATGGGCTTATTTCCAGTGCAGAGCTGCCTTCTTTTAATAGCCTAAATGGAAATGGTTAATCTGCTAATTTGTGATGATTTAAAGATGGATTTAAGAATGACTTAAATGCCTTTAGAGAAATGGGGTTGGGCTGAATTATTTTTTGCACATAATTGCCTCAGGCCCAAGGTGCTTTTTTAAAAATCTTTTATCCAACTGCTTTTTTTTCTGTTCACTATTTCCTGTGTCCTTAAAAAAGTACAATGTAACTGATGAGAATATTCATTATTTCAAACCCCAGTGGGAAACATATATGTGAAATAAATGTTTATTACACTTAAAATAAGTCTTATTAGATTAATATAGATGGTCTCTAATGTATTTCCTATTCATGCCTCAGGCTAGCTGAATGTTTGATTCATTAGCCAAAAGTTTTTTTTTTTTACTTTTTTCATCTTGATAATTTTAGCAATGAACTCAAACATATCTGACCAAACTTTCTTTGTAATAGCTGAGGAGGTTCACACCCTTTAAAGTTAACAGAAATTATAGTGTTCTATTGTTCCAGTTTTTTTTTTAAACATCAAACTTAGCCTTTGGACCATTTATAAGTTTTGGGGTATGAAAGCTTATCCTGGTGGCCAATGTATAATGACGGATTTTTTTGATCTCCTGGCGTGCTAATACAGAACTAAAGTTTTGGGCAGTGAAACGCACATAATAAGCAGATGAACATATCTTATCTCGCTTATGGGGTCTAAGTGATGGAAGCTTTGTGATGCATACAGATATGTGGATTAGGCAGAGCGTGTGCGGCATCTTCCATTAAACAGAGAGAGAATAATACCAGACCTGAGTTTCATTAAGAAAACACAAGGATTCTTACACAGCAGAAACTAATCCAGCGAGTCCTTGCTTGTTTGTTCGACAGAGACAGTCCAGCTAAGTACTTTGCATACTACAAACAAGCTTAAGAATAGTAAAACTTTAAAATAAACATGCTTAAAAAGTCTAAACTGCTTGGTCACTTTAATAGAAATGGAATATGTAGCCCTTGTTGAGTGCAGCTCATCCGTTCAAGGTCATCAAAGGTCACTCAGTTATCCTTGGCTTCTTTATGGTTGGTGAACCACTGTCCACCCATGATTGACAATGGCGTGTAATAACCCAGTAACACCACTGTGCATAATACAACTGTATAGGCATCACACCCACCACTATCACTACACACAGTGTGATGAATGTTCAGATATACAGTGTTCATTTTAAACATAGTATTATGAATGATAGGCTGTATTCTGTTAGATTTAAACATAGTGTGATGAATATTAGGGCTATATTGCATTCTAAGTAATTAATGCCTTTTAAGGTTTTTTTTTGTTTTGATTTGTTTTTATTTTTTTGCTTGTTTACCTTATTTGAATAAGTATTACTTATCTCATGTCTCTTAGCGAGCAAGGCATGGGTTTTATTCTCAGCATGAGCTGTGAATTTTGAATGTTCTCCTTTTGCCGTTGTGGGCATATAGTCCATAGACATGTATGGCAGGTTAATTGGAGAAGCTAAATTAGGTTTGTCTGTATGCCTGTACTGTGTAGGACTGATGACCTGATTGGGTGGGTGGGTGGGTGGATGGGAGAGAGGGGGTGTTCTGGCCTTCTTATTTGAATTGAATTGAGACTGTGTTATGTTGTATTTAAAATCAATATAATATGGGGACAAATCAATTTAGTTCTGATGTAGAAAAGTGTTTCCCTGAATTACATTGCTAAACCCATCAGTTATTATACCTTCAAGTACCTTCTACAAATAAAGTCACACACCCTGGTACATTTGCTTAGGTGTTAAGCCTTGCAAAATTGGTTCCCCTTAATACTGAATATTAAGCACATACAAACAGTAAATGTGCTGAATAAGAGTGAATGTGTAATTACTATTAGGACTGCTTCTAAGGCTGGTGTTACAGATTCTTAGATCTGTGCATTAGGTTCTAATGTTATGGGTTCCGAGGCCTGTCTTAGCACTTATTTTATAGATTGTAAGACCTGTGTCACATCTGTTTCACTCTGTTTTGTTTAGAGCAAAGAGATTAGAAAGGCAATCTGTAATGAAAGCAGTGGAATGGAGGGAAAGTTTAATCAAGTACATAAAATATATCATAGTGTAAGACTAGTGTAAGACCAATCATCTCTAAAAAATCTAATTTAACAGGAGGCTACAAGCTAAGATCTCACAATCGTGAACTCAATGTCTTTGAAGATGAAACTAAATACACAAATGTATGTGATATATCAACAGCTAGTAAAAGATGAAATTAATTTAAGACACAAATTCAACAAATTCTCCAATTTCATTAGTTTCATTAGATCCAGAGCACAGCACCTCCTCAATACAACCTTTTGTAATAAATAATTGTATAGCAAATACCTAACTTTTTGAGAACAGGCTTATTATGCTGGAATAAATATAAATAAAGTAACTGTGCAAATAGAGTATTTAAAGATAAGTTAGAGAATTAAATGAAACTTTTCTGCAATTGTTAGAAGGTTTTCATGTATGTATGTCTTGGTATTTTGTATATATCTGAGAGCAGCTTGGGAACCACTGGTATAAAGCATTTTGATCCTACACTTGGTATCATCAATGTTAAAACATGCTGGTTAACATTAGAGGAGAAATTTGGGAAGCATCAAAAAATAGTTTGAAAAAAGTCTAAAACACCTAAAAGAGGGCTAAAGAAGCACTGATGGATGGCACTGCCTCTCCTGCGTGTTTCTGACCATCATTTCCACTGAGTGCCTGCTGCACCAATGATACTCTAATTGGATTTCCTGATTGATCCAGCAGCCACTGTGCATCAGCCAGAGACTGACAGAGTGAGGAGAAAGCAAAAGGCCAGAGGAATAAAATAGAGAGGTCTGGAAAAATTCAGGTAAATCAAGACATCCAGCCATGAATAACAATGAAAACATAATTGTTAAAAAAAGAAGAAAATTAAATACATTTTTTGTACATTTTGTGGGCTTTCCTCCATGTGTCCGCTTAGGCACTGTGTGAATAGCAAAGCCGTTTCTCATTTATCCAGCCATATTTTAGTCAGCACAGATCAGCTGATGAGTTTACATCACAGAACCAAAACGAAGCACTTGAGACACCAAATTAACAGAAGGATGAAATACACTACTGAAATGAATTAAAATGAATAAATATTGAATAATACTACAAAGTATAAAAATAGCTTTTTTCACTAGTGTAAAACTTTGAGGCAGAAGGAAAACTTGTCTTTATATGTTTGCTGTACTTCAATGAAATACATTGGAGACTAAAATCTTCTCAACTAGATATGAATGCTATTTCAAGATGCTTTACTCAAAGTTTCATTTGTAATGGTACAACAAATTAGAAAAAAACAAACAAAAAAATGTAATGATTATTGGTATCCCATATTTGTTAATTATCCTATCTTTTACAAAATGCTATCAGATTGTTTGACAATAATTTAATTATAACACTATCATTGAGATGATGCTCCATTCTCCATTGTTTACAGCTCTCTTCAGCACATCTAAAATGTTTTCATGTTTTCATCTTCTTAGTAATTATTTAAAACCTGTGAGATTGTAGAGCACCATTTAAGCATCATATTAAAATATATATAGAGATTCAAGTCAAGTCATGTAGGCTTTATTGTCATTTCAACCATATACTCAGTGCACAGTGAAACAAAACAACATTTATCCAGGACCCTGGTGCTACACATGAGACAACATAGAACACAACATAAAACAGGACTAAGGACTAAATTAGTGCAGACAGAACAACATACTATGCAGACAATTATTCACAACAGAGAACATTTTTCCAATCCAAGGCAGAGGTAGTAATATAAATGAATTTGGTGGATGATGCCATGTGAATGAAAGCCATAGTGGGTCCAGATCTGGATGTTTAACACATTATTATAACTAACACTGCATAAAGCAGCATCAGCAATAGTTCAAAATAGTGCAAAGTTCAAGGATTAAATACTGAGATAATAATAATAAACGTGCTAATATCTATTTTTTTCCCCTTTGCCTTGTGTGCACTGGGACAGGCTCTAGCTCTTCCAATGACCCAACTCAGGATAAGTGTTTAAGATTATATAAGTGAGAACCACTTTTATAGTTTTTTCACACTATTTGAATATGCTAGCTACCATTGTTTTCCTAAAATGATCATTTGGATGATGAAACTGTTTCATTCTATCATTAGAAGTTCAATGTAATAATTATTTATAAAAAAAAAACAACATACTTGGATTGGAATAAATTGACCTTTAACAGAGCATCCGTTAGTGTTTTACAAAAAACACTAACGGATGCCGAAAGTGTTTTACAGCTAATTGTCACTATATTGCTATTTTAACTTTTGTTTAGGCTTGATTTTACATTGTTTTTTTTTATGTGTGTGTGTGTGTGTATGCGTGTGAGTGAGAGAGAGAGAGAGAGAGAGAGAGAGAGAGAGAGAGAGAGAG
>CM029368.1:31182264-31198661 GCA_017165825.1 Hepsetus odoe
CTCTCTCTCTCTCTCTCTCTCTCTCTCTCTCTCTCTCTCTCTCTCACTCTCTCTCTCTCTTTCTCTCTCTGCATCAGCAGACCCATTAATAAGAAGTTGTCACTGCCGGAGCCTAGGCACCAGAATCGATAGGATCAGGTCATGGGTGGTTCTGATGGACTGTGCTTTTAAATTGTTTAATCACAGAAGGGTTATAAAACAGGCCTGTGTGTTTTAAGATTGTGAGGAAGGGCTGAACAATATTGCGAGACAATCAAAAAAATGACTTAATGTGGATTTCAGATGTGAAGGACCATTGGCCTCTAACTTCAAGTCACACAATAATTACCACTTATCATTCAAGGAACAGAAAGCACGTGTTTAGAGAGAAATTTATGGCTACAAGCTATGGTTAAAACATCATTCTAAAATCAATATTACAAAATATTTTGTGATGTACAAAAGAAAATGGTTCTATATATATATACTACTATACTATATATACACACACACACACACGGTCAAACAACCTTTAGTGGTGCACAGACATTTTTTGTTAAGAAGTAAATGAATGAATCTTGACATATGATATAATGGAAGCAGGTGGATAAATCCCAGACAAACACAGATCTGTGGTACAAGTCCAGTATCCCTGGTGCTCTGCACAAAATGTGAACCAATTAATTGATAGACCTAGATGGGTAGGTTAACCAAAATGTATTACAAATCATTTAGAAAGACACACCATACATAAGATAAGGAAAGTATTATTCACAGAAAAGCTAATTAAAGGTTTAGCACCTTTGTGCTTTGGTTTCCTGGCATTCGGTAGTGTTTGAATTAAAAGAATGACAGAAGCTGTTTTTCGAGCATGCCTGCATGCTGGATGTTGCAGGGAACATTTCTACACTACACAACCATTTTTATGGTAAGGGGCAAAGTGAGTATTGACTAACTTGTAGATGAAGGACTATAAATGGACCATGATCAATAGGGGTCTAAGTGAAACATTTAACCTGCAACAACAGTGTGCCAGAGGCAGTAGGCATGAGCCATGCTCAGTGACTTTAAGATCATCTGCAAATCGAACACACCGTGGTCTTCTATAGAGCAAATAATTCAGATATTATAAAATGATGCTCATTTTTCAGATACATTTATACCTATACCTGTATTAAAATCGCATACACAGGAATGAGGCTTTTCCTCATTACATGCAAGTTACAAGCAAATCCAAGGAATTCTTCTCTGGAAAGCCAGATAACTAACTATTTGTTACATATTAATGAACATTGTGTTCAATTTTAAAGTGAAGTGAAAATTTGTCAGCAGCCTCTGCTTTTTATCCATACAAACATGCAGCAGGGGCAATCTATTTAAAGTGCCCATGGAGCAGTGATGGGGATGGTACTTTGCTCAAAGGAATCTCGGGGTAACCTACTGGTCTGGAATTTGAACCCATGACCTTCTGATCCTAGTCATTAAACACTAGACCACTATTGCCCCAAAAATAACACGTCAAGTGGGATTCAAACGCACACCTCCATAGGAGACTGCAACCTGAAAAAAGAAACTATTAATTCTAAACCTAATCCTAAACCTAACTTTAAGATCAAGCCAAACTTAAAAACAAACCTAAATGTACTGATGGTCTACATACCCTCCCCAATAAGCTTGTTAACAGTTAGTTAGTATCTGTATCTTTATAGGCCAGACAAAATACAATTTGACTGAAATTGTGTTTGGCAAAAAGATGCATTTTAGGATAAATGAAGCAAGGCGACCACAGCATTTACCATTTTACCTCAGTTGACACCCTTGATTCAGATCATCACCTAATTAGTGTGATCTTCATGAGTTGAATTTGAGGTGATAGCAGTAGGCAGTGGTGGGTAGAGGGACAACACTTACTTCAGTACAGTCCCAGTTTTTATGACCTTTCTAAACACGAATTGCTAAACACAGCTTTTGTTTTGTCACCTTGCCATCAGGTCAGGGGACGTGTTTTATTGATTAGGAAGGAATAAAGATTACTTATGTGGTTTGAAGAAGCAGAAAGAAATGTCCACCTTCAAAGCATCCCAAACCATCTGCTGAAGTGATCAGAGCTATAAGATAGCAACGTGTCTCCAATGACTCTCAGCTGAATGATGTTCGTTCTTTTCATGATTAAAAGGCAACTCAGTCAGGCTGAGGTGTAGGACATGGTTAACGTGGCTCTAATGGGCACAAAAACCCTTCTTTATCATCAGTGTTAGCAGAGGGTTGAAAAGCTTGAAAGAACCTGCTCTATTATCTGCCTTCTGACCACACATCTGGGCTTGGCTGAGGTCTACAGATACTGCAGAAATCCTGCTGATTTCAAGCTTACATAATTGAGGTCTGATAAGATGACTTCTGCTGGACACCAGGTGGGACAGCATCTAGACAGGAAATGTGCTAAGCATCAGGAAATGTTCTCAACAGGAGCGCCACAAGAAAGGAAGAAATAGAGCCAGAAAGAGAGGGGAAGCAGATAAAGGTCACTGCTACACTGAAAGGCAGTTGAAACTTGTGACTGCCAAAGGGACATATGAATCACACATTTATTTTTGTCCATGTTCAGAAACATTTTGTGTATAGAACAGTTACTGGTTGTTGACACACACTGCTCTGCTTTGACTGTTACCAATGCCACACATACACATGCACAAACACAGATATTAGTGCGAGGATGCAATTCAATCAAATCTCAGACCCAACATGTAATTTTACACAGTATGGAAGGAAAACAGTCATAACCTTGTTTTGAAATAAGACAAATACATTTCTTCAATACCAGATGTATTTAGTATATGTCAAGAACATCTCTTTTTCAAACCACAGAACATCTAGAGCCCAATGGACCACCCAGCAAACAAAGTGTCAGAGGACTCCATTTAGAATTGATTCTTCAGGTTACTGTTTTATATCACAGAGCTCTGTGTCACTTCTCATTCCAACAAAAGTACGGGGTGATCTGCCTATGGTGAAACACGAGAGAATCTAAAACCGAGCTGTGTATTATAAGCAATTTAAGTTTCACAGCTTATTTTATGAATGTTAATATGGCCTCCTTCTGAAAATGAGTAGTTATTTTTTGGCTAATTATTTAGCTTTTTTTTTTATTGTTTAAATTAGATGTATAAAAAGGTTAAGATGTTTAAATGGATCACTAATGTATGTGCAATATTGTGCTTATAGTGGCAACATGCACATGGACATATCCGTCAAAAGACAAACTATTCCTATAAAGGCTTTCTTTTTATAATTTTTTTTCCTATTTTAGATTTTTTTTACTATATTCGATTTTTCATTTTGCAATGCACATGTATGAGATGCATTTCTGCTGAGACAATTTTCTAGATGTTGAGGAGAAATTTAAACTTTTTGTATGTCTAATTAGCTTATGATATTAATTACATTTTATAGTTTTATTATAAGAATAATGTGTTACTTTATAATGCGTCAACATTTGTGATTGTTGTTATGCTGTAGTGTTTTCACAATAAACCAAAATATTTCAATTGGTTTGAGTGCATGATTGGATATTAATGGATTATATTAATTGGACTAACGCTCCTTCTGCTCAATATTTATATGTTCCGAGTTTTAGGTGGCAGGCTAGGGTTGTGTGCAAGTTTCTTTAATGTGGCAGGTGTGTTTGAGTGCTGGTTATTGAAGTGTCTGTCTCTACAGCCAGACCTTTGGCTCCACACGAGTGTGCTTTCAAAGGTGATTGATCTCTGGTCTGATATCCCTCCTGTGTGTAAGTCACACATAAGAGGAAAATACAAGAATACAAACACTGCTTTGTTGTTACTACGACTGTGGCACAGTTGCAGTGACACAGTACATTTATACACAATTTATTATCATTTCTGGCATTTCCGAAGACTGCAGGAATGTCTGTAAATGTCTATAAATATAGTAAATGTCTATAAAAATGTCTGCACTGTTTCTCTGCATCAGCATTCCTTATTTTAGGGGTCTTTTCTTTAAAAGGCCTGTGCTTTGTATTTTATTTGGGTTGTATGATCAGAATCCGGATTAGATCTGTTGGGTTCCAGCAGCATCTGTTTTGCAGTTTTATGATTGAGCAATGTGAGAAAGGTTAGTGCACTTGCACTGTTTATAAGTCCTGCTGCGCCTTCGTCAAATGTCATGGGAAAATTATGCAAAAAATACATTTGCATTTAGTGCATTATTTAATTAATCATTTTTCATGTAGAAATTTTACGTGCCAGTTTTAGTCATGAAAAATTCATGATCGGTTCATCCCTAATTATAGGTATATTAAGTTAATTTGATGTCTGTACTTTAACCTTTTTCATCAATGTGTGACTAGTCACTGCAAAGTTTTAACAAAACATACTACTGCATGTAAAACATGGTCTTTTATTATAAACATAAAACAGGCTGTTGCTATTGATTAACAGCAGATTTTAGCAGCATTTCCCTGCATTCCCTGCAACTGTAAAACTAATGTTGCTGAAAATTAAAAAAAGAGGCCAAGCATGCAACCATATGGAATGGACACCAGATCAAAATAAACTATTTTCTGTGAGTGAACCAAATATGTATCCTTAACTGATATAGCATGAGTGAAGTATTAGGACCATCTGTTACTCATGTTGCAGTTGTTTTACTCATGCTAAATCAGCTAAGGATACAAACTTGGTTCACTCACAGAAAATAGTTTATTTTGATCTGATCAGTTGTTTTCAGTTGCTTTTTTTTCAGGCCCCAGTGCTTTGGCTTGTTTATGTGTTCTTATCATTGCATTAGCTGTGATGTCTTTAGTCTAAATGCAATGCTGTATGATTAAATAAGTGTATATTGGATACTGGATCAATAAAAAAAAAATCAACATTTGCAACAGATTAGTTTTGGCTGTGTTTTAAAAGTAAACCAGGCCTGGTAGCTGAGTCTATGCTGACAGTGTCTTGAGAGGCTGTGTGTGTGTGTGTGTGTGTGTGTGTGTGTGTGTGTGTGTGTGTGTGTGTGTGTGTGTGTGTTCAAATAGTGTTCGCTTGGATGTTAAAAACTAAGAGATTGGTCTTTATACATCATATGTGATTGCTTATAATTTTGTTAAATGTAAATGTAAGTGATTGGAGGGTATTTCTCTGAATCTCCCTTTTAATTGATAGAGACATCATGGGCATCTGACTGGCTTCAGGGAGGCCGCAGGCAGGGTGTTAATTAGATCTGCAATCCCTGTGCAGAAGTAAAGTCTTGCGGTAGCAGCCCTAAACCTAATAATTGCACACTGATCTTCAAATGAAAACACAGTGATTGGTGGGTGTGTATGTGAGAGATACAGCATATGTTAAACTGTTTGTCTTTTTACTTTTATCATTTTTAAATAAGGATTTTCAAAAAATGGTTATTTTTATGAGCAGAAATGGTCAGGAATCAGAATAAATGTAAACTTACAGTAAGATATTAACTTGTGGTTACCTGGCAATTCTATTATATATTATGTAACATGCTATATATATTTTTTTTATTTAACTGACTATTCTTGTCATTGTGAGAAGACACAGCACAGCACACCACTACGAAATTGGACTGCATTTAACCCATGCACAAAAACCGTGCAGCAGGGGGCAGCTATGAAAGTGCCCAGGGAGCAGTGACGGGGACAGTACCTTGCTCAAGGGTACCTCAGAGCAACCTAGTGGTTTGAACCCATAATCTTTTGATCCTGTGGCCAACTCCCTAACCACCAGGCCACCGCTGGCTCGTTTTAAACAGTAACTTAGAAAACCATGAGAGACAGAAGCCACATTTTTTTCCCTTTAAAATTCTTTATAATATTATAGCATTAAAGGATTTATTCACTTCTAAAAAAACAGTGTTATTAACAATTACAGTGAAATGCGGATGTATGTGGGTGCACCACTCATGATGAATTAAACCAGTGAGTGGGACTATGAATAAAAGTGCTGTAATCTCAGCATGCTGAAACCGAAATGTATGCATATAACTTTTAATGAAAGTCTGGAATGTGCACTTTAATCATGTCTAAATTGGTTGAAATAAAATATACACAGAGGAGCAGAGGAGTAAATCAAAGAATAAAAATAGGTCTTTGTTCCTAACGTTACTGAGGACATTGTGTTCCAGTTTCTAACATTCTTTTGAACACGGTTTTTGAGAAAATTCAGATTTGTTGTTTCTGCCTGTCATCTGATCACAGTGTGAAGAAAGCACATGATATCTTAGGCAAGCTTGAACCTAAGATGTGTTTGTAAGCGTTAGTAGTGTTGATAAAGAGGTAAACATCAGGCATTGATCCGGACAACTCAAGTAAAAAAGGAAAATGTGAATGTTGGATTTTTCTCATGATCATCATTCATCTTCTCATCTTCTCATCTTCTCACCAGCCAGAATGATAAAAACAAATTGCATTCCAAAGGATAACAAGGTTGATAAGCTATGGAGTTGGTAGAGTGGGTCTGAAAGTTAGAAAGGGGTCTGATATGGCCACTCCTGTTTCCTAAGTAACTAGCGCTGTTACCACCAAAATTAATGAAAACTATTGTATTTCTGATTAAACACACTTCACTGTAAGATGAGCTAAAGAGGCTGTTTCAAGGCTGTTACATTTGTGCCATATGCAAAAAATGGCAAGGGTTTTACACACAGGTCAAGACCATTTGACCTCGGAATGGTGTATAAAACTGGCTTCTGATACTTATTCTTTAGCTAATCTCTGACTCAGATCCATTTTTTCTTATTAACATCAGTCTGTACTTAAATCTCTCAGTTACTTTAAAAGGAAATATTTGGGAAACGGCTGAAAAGATATGGAGAATGTGGAGGCCAAGACATAAACAAATTTGCCACCATTTGGAAGAATGTTTGGGATCATTATCCTGTTGAAGAATTACATTTTGTCCAGTGAAGGAATAGTGTGAATAATTGTGTAATCATTTCCTTTCTTCATGATCCAGATTGTCCTCCCCAAAGTTAGACTCAAATCACTGAAATGTACTTTTGGACTTCCACAAGACCTGCTCCCAGCCCTGAACACTCTGTTGTTTGTGTTGTTTGGCCAATAGTAGCCTCTTTTATTGTTATTGTTAACAACACTAAGCAAAGGTTTTCTTGATTTCTACAAGCCATAAAATATTGAGTATTTATGTTTTTTACTTTTCTCTAATAAAATGTTAAAAAAGTAAAAGTAAAAGTCTTTTAAAATTCAAGGATGGACCCGAATGACTCATATGCTCATTCTTTTCTTTGCCTTATTATCTTCTAATTTTATTTTCTCCTCCCACCATTTCTTTTTCATCTGTCTTGCTCCTTTAATTCATTTTTTACACTGTCATTTTTAATCATCACAAACTAGTACATGCTATGTAAGGTCTTCTGAATAAAGCTGAACATGGTAATCTGGTTTTGTAGAATTTTTGTTCTCTGAGATTTTCATCCACAGTGTGCACATGTATTCTATAGGAAAATATCCCTTAGATGTTATCATCAATCACTTGAATGAAATCAGTTAAAAGTTACACATATGGATGTTCACAGGTACATGATATACACATGGTGGAACGTCCCAGTTTGTGCTTATCATGCGCTAGAAAGTGAACAAAATCCAGCAATGAACTGATGAGGAGTTAAAATCAGGTAAACTCTAGAAGAAAAATGATTAAATTGGGAATTAGAAATGAGAACCTGTGCTGAATCTACCATCTCAGTTTGTGGTCAAAGGCATTTCGGTCTAACGTTTCATGAGGTGAAATATATTAATAAATGCAATATATAAAGAAATGCAAAACGTGGATACACATTTCAGGTAAAAACAGTGACAAGGTTCAGCCCACGGCTTACTGTGAACTGTTTTATTTTTTTTAGCTAACATCCTCACTAAATAGGATGGCAAGAACCTTTAATACCATAGATTGATAAGCCAGCAATTAAAATATATTTAATATATGAATTCAGTAAAATAGTGTATATTCATATTAATTTGTTAGTATAGAGTTAATATATAGTTAACCCAGCCGCTAGGGATGCACAAGCCAGTGTATTTCTTCGTGCCGGTCCCAAGCCCGGGTAAATGGGGAGGGTTACGTCAGGAAGGGCATCCGGTGTAAAACTTTGCCAAATCAATATGCGGACAACGATACAGAATTCCATACCGGATCGGTCGAGGCCCGGGTTAACAACGACCGCCATCAGTGCTGTTAGCCTACAGGGTGCTGGTGGAAATTGGACTACTGTTGGCCAAAGAAGAAGAAGAAGAGGAGGAAGGCATGTCCAGAGGGAGAAGGAGAGAAAGAAGGAGAGGAGATTGGAAGTGAGGGTAGGGACTTTGAATGTTGGCAGCATGACTGGTAAAGGTAGAGAATTAGCTGATATGATGGAGAGAAGGAAGGTTGACATTTTGTGTGTGCGAGAGACTAGATGGAAGGGTAGTAAGGCCAGGTGTATTGGAGGGGGGTTTAAACTGTTCTACCATGGTGTGGATAGAAGGAGGAATGGAGTAGGTGTTATCCTGAAGGAAGAGTATGTGGAGAGTGTTTTGGAAGTGAAGAGGGTGTCAGGGAGGGTGATGAGTTTGAAGCTGGAAGTTGAAGGTGTGATAATGAATGTTGTTAGTGCTTATGCTCCACAAGTTGGTTGTAAGAGGAAAGAGAAGGAAAAATTCTGGAGTGAGTTAGATGAAGTGATAGAGAGTGTACCCAGGGGAGAGAGAGTGGTGATTGGTGCAGATTTTAATGGTCATGTTGGTGAAGGGAACAGAGGTGATGAGGAGGTGATGGGTAGGCATGGTGTCAAGGAGAGGAATGCTGAAGGTCAGATGGTTGTTGATTTTGCAAAAAGGATGGAAATGGCTGTAGTTAATACTTATTTTAAGAAGAGGGAGGAGCACAGGGTGACGTATAAAAGTGGAGGAAGATGCTCACAGGTGGATTAAATTCTTTGCAGGAGGGTCAGTTTGAAAGAGATCAGAGACTGCAAAGTAGTGACAGGGGAGAGTGTAGCTAAACAGCATAGGATGGTGGTCTGTAGGATGACCTTGGAGGTCAAGAAGAGGAGGAAAGTGAGGGCAGAGTCGAGGATCAAGTGGTGGAAGCTGGAGGAGGAGGACTGTAAGGTGGAATTCAGGCAGGAGTTAACACGGGCACTGGGAGGTGTCGAAGAGCTTCCGGATTGCTGGGAAACTACTGCAGAAGTGATCAGGCAGACGGCTAGAAATGTACTTGGTGTGACATCCGGAAGGAAGAAAGAGGATAAGGAGACCTGGTGGTGGAACCAAGAAGTCCAGGAGTGTATTCAAAAGAAGAGGGAGGCAAAGAAGACATGGGACATACAGAGAGATGAAGGAAGTAGACAGATGTACAAGGAGATGAACCGCAGGGCGAAGAAAGCAGTGGTGAAGGCCAAAGATAAGGTGTTTGCTGAATTGTATGAGAGGTTGGACAGTAAAGAGGGAGAAAAGGACCTTTACCGATTGGCTAGACAGAGAGACAGATCTGGGAAAGATGTGCTACAGGTCAGGACGATTAAAGATAGAAATGGTAATGTACTCACAGGTGAACAGAGCGTGTTGAGCAGATGGAAGGAATACTTTGAGGAGCTGATGAATGAAGAAAATGTGAGAGAGAGAAGACTGGATGATGTGAGAAGAGTTAACCAGGAAGTGCAGCAAATAAACAAGATGGAAGTAAGGGCAGCGATGAAGAGGATGAAGAATGGAAAGGCTGTTGGACCGGATGACATACCAGTGGAAGCATGGAGATGTTTAGGGGAGATGGCAGTTGAGTTTCTGACCAGATTGTTTAACACAATCTTGGCAAGTGAGAAGATGCCTGAGGAGTGGAGACGAAGTGTACTGGTACCGATCTTCAAGAATAAGGGTGATGCACAGAGCTGTAGTAACTATAGGGGGATAAAGTTGATCAGCCACACCATGAAGTTATGGGAAAGAGTAGTAGAAGCTAGGTTAAGAAAAGAGGTGAGGATCAGTGAACAGCAGTATGGTTTTATGCCGAGAAAGAGAACCACAGATGCAATGTTTGCTTTGAGGGTGTTGATGGAGAAGTACAGAGAAGGTCAGAAGGAGCTGCATTGTGCCTTTGTGGATTTGGAGAAAGCATATGACAGGGTGCCTAGAGAGGAGTTGTGGTTTTGTATGAGGAAGTCTGGTGTTACAGAGAAGTATGTGAGAGTAGTTCAGGATATGTATGAGGGCAGTGTAACAGTGGTGAGATCTGCAGTGGGAGTGACGGATGCATTTAAAGTAGAGGTTGGATTACATCAAGGATCAGCACTGAGCCCGTTCTTGTTTGCAGTAGTGATGGACAGGTTGACGGACGAGGTTAGACAGGAGTCTCCGTGGACGATGATGTTTGCTGATGATATTGTGATCTGTAGTGAGAGTAGGGAGCAGCTTGAGGAGAACCTGGAGAGATGGAGATATGCTCTGGAGAGGAGAGGAATGAAAGTGAGTAGGGCAAAGACAGAATACATGAGTGTGAATGAAAGGGAGGAAAGTGGAGTGGTTAGGATGCAGGGAGTGGAGGTAACAAAGGTGGAGGAGTTTAAATACTTGGGATCAACAGTTCAGTGTAATGGCGAGTGTGGAAGAGAGGTGAAGAAGAGAGTGCAGGCTGGTTGGAATGGGTGGAGAAGAGTGGCTGGAGTGATTTGTGACAGACGCGTACCAGCTAGAGTAAAAGGGAAGGTTTACAGGACAGTAGTGAGACCAGCTATGTTGTATGAGTTGGAGACGGTGGCACTGACGAAAAGGCAGGAGGCGGAGCTGGAGGTGTCAGAGTTAAAGATGCTGAGATTTTCGTTGGGTGTGACAAGGTTGGACAGGATTAGAAATGAGTATATTAGAGGGACAGCTCAGGTTAGACGTCTTGGAGACAAGGTTAGAGAAGCAAGGTTGCGTTGGTTTGGCCATGTGCAGAGGAGAGACGATGATTATATTGGAAGGAGGATGTTGAGGATGGAGCTGCCAGGAAAGAGGAGAAGAGGAAGACCAAAGAGGAGGTTTATGGATGTGGTGAGAGAGGACATGCAGGTGGTCGGGTTGAAGCAGGAAGATGCAAAAGACAGGAAGAAATGGAGACAGTTGATCCGCTGTGGCGACCCCTAAACGGGAGCAGCCGAAAGAAAAAGAAGAAGAAGAGTTAATATATAGTTAAATGTTTAAAATATCCTCAAAGTGTAACAGAGAACTCAATAATTGTGTGAGGATTATTAAGAATTGAAATCAGGATGGGAATATGGAACAGGGCAACCCACTTGGTCCTGCTATTAGTTTGGAAGCAGCGATAATTTTGTTAAAAGAAACTAATTCCAGTTTTTCAAGACATAATGAAGAGTTATATGTTTACTAAACATACAGAACTAAAGAGTTTGTGGCTAAATGGTAACTAAATGTGTGCAGCAGTAGAATCTTCACTGATGCTAAAGCTAATGAGTTTAGCTCCTGCTGATTCTCCTGCAGCGCTTGATTGCAGCTCTAATAAGAACCACCTGATTCTCACTTTCAGATGCTCCTTAAGGCTGACACAACTGAATCAGGTGTGCAGCATTAGGAGCTGAAGAATATGAAAGCTTATGAACCAGTAAGCAAACTAATAAAATATGTTTTATTTCATTTCATTTTTTAAAATATATTTTGTACATCTTTGCCTGAACTAAAGATCATCAAAGGTTTTTGTTTTGTTGGCTTTTGGCATTTATACATTTCATACATTATTAATGTTTAATGGTAACCTACTTTAAAATGACTATTTTTCATCTTCTCTTTATTAAACTTTGTTTTTCTGACTGTTTTTCTGAAAACTACTCTAAAGGTTGCCCATGGTAACACCAAGTATTTAAGAGCAGATCAAGCCCTGTAGGGTAGGACCTCAATGTACTGGACTTGATCAGACTGAGATCTGAGATCTGGAGGTCTTGTATGTTAAATAAATTAGATACATTTTTTCATAAAATTATTCCTGATCAGTTTTTGCAGTATGGCATGGCACGTTGCTTCGCTTCCATGGATGCATGACCAATTTGAAAGTGAAAGTGAAAGTGACGCAAAGTTACTTTTCTTGTCATTGTGAAACATGGCACAGTGCACGGTGAGCCACAACAAAATTCAACCTCTGCTTTTTATTCATATACACCATGCAGGGGGGGTGGGGGGGGGGTATTTAAAGTGCCTGGGGAGCAGTGATGGGGACGGTTCCTTGCTCAAGGGTACCTCAGAGCAACCTACTGGTTTGAACCCCTGGCACGTCCATGGTCGACTAGTTCTCTTTGCTTCTACTGTTTTTGGTAGGAACTAAACACCGTTATTGAGAACAGCACATGAAACCTTATATGTTAGAGATGCTCTGATGCTGTCATCTGTCGAACATATTTTAATGTCACATAACCCAGATTTTGCACTTTTGCATTTTTACTACTTTTAATTCATTTAACTTTAAAAACCGTTGCCTAATGCTTCCCATTTTGATAGGTGCCATTGTAACAAGATAATCAATGTTCTTCACTTCATCTGTCAGCAGATTAACGTTGTTGCTGATCAGTGCTGGAAAGATATTTAAGATCCATTTCCATAAAGGACCTTTCACTTGATAGTTCTTGAAGGTACCAGGGTTCCAAAATTGGGAACCGGCACGGAACCGGCACGGGAACCAGAGCAGTTGAAAAGGGGGGAAATACTCATTTTACTAAAAGTAGCTTAATTTCACACCCACAACCATTTTACACCCTCTTAAACAGATCACTATTTAAATAATAGTATACTGTGTACATTCACAGCATGATGTAGCAGCTTTTTAAGTTTTAAATCAATTTGACACATTACATTAAAAATCTCATTCACAACTATTAAAGTTTCCCAAAACTGGCAATGCAGTTCTTAAAGCAGCACCACAGCTGTGCAAAACACTCCTAAAGACTAATGCACCAAAGTTTTTCAACACTGTGACCAAATACAGTACTGTGCAAAAGTTTTCGGCAGGTGTGAAAAAGAATGCTTTCAGAAATATAAATAACGATTGTTTATTTTGATCAATTTACAAACTGCAAAGTGAGCAAACAAAAGAAAAATCACAATCAAATCAATAGTTGGTGCTATTACCTTTTGCCTTCAAACCAGCATCAGTTCTTCTGGCCCCACAGAGCCCTGATCTCAACATCAGCCAGTGTGTCTGGATTACATGAAGAGACAGAAGGATGTGAGGAAGCTACATCCACAGAAGATCTGTGGTTAGTTCTCCAAGATGTTTGGAACAACCTACCAGCCGAGTTCCTTCAAAAACTGTGTGCAAGTGTACCTAGAAGAATTGATGCTGTTTTGAAGGCAAAGGGTGGTCACAGCAAATATTGATTTGATTTAGATTTCTCTTTTGTTCATTCACTGCATTTTGTTGATTGATGAAAATAAATGATTAACACTTCCATTTCTGAAAGCATTCTTTGTTTACAGCATTTTTTTCACACCTGCCTAAAACTTTTGCACAGTACTGTACATAGACAAGGTTTGTCATTTATAGAGTAATATTCTAAAGTTGGTATTTAAATTACTGCTATCAATGACAAACTAGTCAAATATAATGACAGATATAGATCATAAACATTATATAAACATTTTTATCATGTAAAAACTATAGTTAAACTACACAGGAAATGGAATCAACACCAACAAAATAACAGTTACATGTATCTTATTATTTTAGAATATTGTGGCATTTACTTTACAACGCCCATCCAATATACTCCATGTAAATATTTTGCTTATTATTATTGCACCAACTCTGGGGTTCTTTTCACCGCTTCACTCTCTTTCTCATTCCCCACTCTCTCGATGTGTCCTTGAACCCCTTTCTCTCAATATGCCTTGTTCCCTTGCAGCTCTCTTGCTATGTATGTAGCAGTACACCTTACAGGCACTCACAAATGGGCAGTATATGCTTGAAAATATTTATATTTTTGCATAATCTGTTAATCTGTTGCATAAACTGTTGCTGGAAATGAAAAAGAACTCCCATAAACACTTGCTCTGTTCTTGTTCTTGTCACATTTGAGCTGATTATACAAAAGCTGCATATACACTAAGTGAACAATTAGTAGGTATTTTGACCATATCATCATTTTCATGCATATAGTCCAACCCTAAGCTATATAAACTTGAATGCTAATTGAGTTCAGTTGCGAGATATGGCCAAGGTAAGGAAGGCTGAAACTCGACCAATACTGAACAAGACACACAAGGCCACACATCAAGACTGGACTGAGAAATATCTCAAGACTGATTTTTCAAAGGTTTTATGGACTAATGAGATGAGTGTGACTGTTGATGGATCAGATGGATGGGCCTGTGGCTGGATCAGTAATGGGCACAGAGCTGCACTTCCACTCAGACAGCAGCAAGGTGGAGATGGGGTACTGGTATGGGCTGGGATTATTAAAGATGAGCTAGTTGGACCTTTTCAGGTTGAAGATGGACTCAAAATCAACTCCCAAACCTACTGCCAGTTTTTAGAAGACACTTTCATCAAGCAGTGGTTCAGGAAAAAGTCTGCATCTTTCAAGAAGACCATGATTTTTATGCAGGACAATGATCCATCACATCCATGAAATCTCTCCACCGTGTGGCCAGTAAAGGCTTTAAAGATGAGAGAATAACGGCATGGCCTACTTCCACCTAAACCCTATTGAGAACTTGTGGGCTCTGGTTAAATGGGAAATTTATGGGGAAGAACAACAGTCCACTTCTCTTAACAGTAAATTTTGAGTAGTTTGTTTATTATTCTCACTTAAACAGATGAAAATAAAGTGAGATGGGAAAATTAGTATTTTTTTATTTAGTTGCCTAATAATTCTGCACACTAATAGTTGCCTAATAACTGTGCACACAGATTTATTCAGGTTTCAGGTTTAACATTTCGGATTGACTGACAGCACTGTATTTGTTCCATATTTAAATTGTGCTGTCTGTTGTTGTCTGTTGTCTGCACTTGTTGCCTTATCTTGTGTATTATGTTGTGTCCTCTGTTGTGTCTTATGTTGTCTGTGTCTTATGTTGTGTCTTATGTTGTGTCTGATATTGTCTTCTGTGTAGCACCAGGGTCCTGGAGGAACATTATTTCGTTTCACTATGTACTGTGTATATGGCTGAAATGACAATAAAATCCTACTTGACTTGAATTGAAAATTCTCAATTGGCTCGTTGTTGCTCACAACATATGCTGTCATTTTAGAAATGTGTCAAATCAGTTGAGTAAACAATGTTTAGTAGATGATTTATCCATTGGCATTTCTTATAAACTTTATTAGGGTCAGTTGGGCTTCAAGCCTCAGCATGAATGGTTTGAAGTGAACTATGCTGGACTAGCAGATATATTTAAACTTGCATTTGTGGAATCACAAAATCACTGATTTCAAAGTAGTGACAGTACTATTTAAACCAATAGTGCTAAAATACTAAATAAAACTCAAACACGGATGAGCAAATAAGCCATTTTTGACAGATTAATTAATGTTTTGTTTAATTTATTTCCCATGATGAGAAGTAACATGCACAAACAGCTATTACATTTTTATAGACATACAACCAGACGAAGGTGCTCAGCAGAGATTATATTCCATTAACCTGAAGAAATGAAGAGATGAAGGAGTGATGGAAGTGCTGCAGTGGCCTTGTATGCCACTGCAGATACAGCCAGATGTCAGAGGAAGGGATGTCAGAAACAAGCGATAATTAGACACAGCTTGGTGTGTGCGCCCATAAACACACACACGAGCACACTAGAGAGAACAGGGTTTTATATAGAGTGTAATCAGGTGTACTCATGGCTCTATTGATCTGATGTAGCAGAGTGCTGTCAGTCTGTTCTACAAAAACACTCTCCACCTCTTCCCTTTACCCCTTCACAATCAACTCCACTTAACACCCCAGCAACCATTTTCAGAAAAGAACAAATGGAGGGGGGGGGGGGGGGGAGAAAGAGAAAGAAATGGCACATAATGAGAAAGAGTGAGATATGGAGAGAGTGAGAGACAGATGAAGAATTAGAGGTGAAAGGAGTGAACGTGGGAGAAAGAGAGAAATTGAGTAGAACAAGAAAGGAAGAGATGGAGAAATAAGAATGAGAAAGAGGGAGAAAGGAAGTGAGGGTAGGAAAACATAGGAGAAACAAAAAGAGAGAGAGAAAAACAAAATGAGAAGGAGAGAGAAATGGAAAAAGTGATTAACAGAGAAACCCCAGTGGACCTTTGCATTATCATTGCCCATTGAGTGTGATACATAGAAAAACAAACAGATATAGAAAGAAAATGAGAACGAGAACCACAGAGATGAAAAAACAAGAGCGAAACATAAAGACAGGACATTCAGTTAGAGAGAGAGAGAGAAAGAGAGAGAG
>CM029368.1:31199161-31218794 GCA_017165825.1 Hepsetus odoe
CTACACCAGGTAACCCTAGTAACACTGATCAACAGCATAGATTAAGACAGATTTAGACTCATTATAGAAAGCAAAACAACCAGTGTATAACTGCTTTACAGCAAGTGGCAGCCAATGACAAGCTATATTTTTCCACAATATGAACATAACTCAAAAAATCTTTGCTTTAAATTGAAAACTAGGAAATAAAACTACACATAACACATAATGCATTTTTTCTGGCTGCGTTATTGGACTGGCAACCCTATCCAGGGTATTCTTTTATCTATAGCTCTACAAGTGCTGGGATAGGCCCTAGCATCTCCTGGGACCCTGGTTGGGATAAAAAGCTCAGATAATTAATGGGCTGATGATTAGGTTGTTTTAAGAGTCATTAAACATGTTAATTGTAGTTTTTGTTAAATCGTTAAGATGAAGGAAGTATTTTACTGTTTTCTCGTCAAAAAGATCTCTAGTCCCTAAACTTTGTATTCGTTTCTCAAAGAAAGGCTTCATGAGTCATGTCATGTCTTCAAAAGGAGCCTGATGGGCTTGTACAGAAAACCAGCTCAAAATGGGACTTTCACTCTTCTTGTTTGGGCCTATACAAGCTTCCGTCTGAGGAACTTAAATTAATGTGTTAGATAAAGTTCCTGGTACAAGTTGGAACCTAAAATTTAAATTGTATTCCTGTTGCCCATTATGTCATTATCTTAATTCATTCGGTTTTATCAGAAGCTTTATAAGTATTATCCGAAAAAAATGAAAAATGTCCATCATAGATAATGTAAAACAATGAAATATTGACCTGAAATCTTAAATGTAACATTTATAAACCCTGAATGTTATTCTCTACTAGATAACAACAAGTAATGATGCTAAAGAAAAAAAGAAATCCGTATTGTATATTGTAAAATGTTATAAAGTATTGTAATGTTTTCCTGGTGTTATATATTATTGCAATTTTATTTTTTCATTTTTTCCAGTCTTAATGGTGCCCTCAGATCATTCAATAATTATGCTGAGGCAACAGTCTAAATAAAAAACATAAATATTCCAGCTGTTCAGGTGCTGGAAAATAACAGAAATGAACCAACATAAAAATAATATTATTTTGTTCATTACAAAAGTTTGTTTTAATAATTTTACATGAAATTAAATTGTATTAACAATAGACTGTTTCACTGTCACTGCTAAAAATGCATGAACTGTGAGCCCAATTTATTCAGCTTATAATTCCTGTGTGTCCAGCATCAGTTGAGGAGGATGGGATAGCCATACATTTTTCAGTGGTCTTATTAAACCTTTATTTTAATACATACATTAATTATTTAAAAAAAAAGAAATATTCCTGAAATCACATTGAAATTAAGTTGTAATTTTTACCATGAATTTGATATTTTGGAAAATACATTTAACCTTTAAAACAGGGATCATCATGCTCACTGTTAACATTTTACAATTAGAATTATACAGCGGACAATTCACAGAAATGTATGGCGTTTCCACAAAATTATTAAACACATAAAAATTCTGTATGAAGAAAAAAAAAATGTTACAGATTTTTTAGCAGTGTGGTTTAACCATTTGAATCATGTACATTAAGCAAACCAGAGCCCCATTTTCTCATTAAAAATATCTGACTTTTTTCAGACCAATGCCTGAGGATAACTATGAGGTTCATGTGAAAGTGGACGGTGTTCCAATTCCTTCTATAAATATATGTTCTGGAATTCAGTGGAATTACTGGTGCGGGTTTTATGTAAGTTGCATTATTGCCTGTTTTTTATTTGGAAATTATAACATTTTTATAGTTGTTTTAAACTTATAGGATGCTTTTTATAGGATTGTTATTCACACTTGCATGTTTCTCATTCACAGACTCGGTGGTACAGCACACCTTCCATCCAACAAATCACTCCTCTAAGTGGCCTGCCAGGTGCATATTTTCCATATTTGCTAGGTTTCAAATGAAATAACCTTATGAATCTGGCAATGTTTTGGGTATTTTTAATTACTTTTACTTTTTTACAATGACAACTGAATTCTCTTGTGCAAAATATTAAGGCACTGTGATTACACTCCGTGGAAGAATCTTTACAGATGTTTATGGCAGCAATACTGCCACAAGCTCTAATGGCAGGAATGTACGTTTTCTGAGGTACTGAAATATTCAAAATGATGGAATTGTAATCATTTCTTTTGCTTGAAAGCTGGTAACAAGATAATATTGTCATTTTATTTCCTAGTTTTATATAAAGATTCTGAGGTATTAAAATGTGCAACACCACT
Source organism: Hepsetus odoe (assembly GCA_017165825.1). Classification (NCBI taxonomy): domain Eukaryota; kingdom Metazoa; phylum Chordata; class Actinopteri; order Characiformes; family Hepsetidae; genus Hepsetus; species Hepsetus odoe. Next base: position 31,201,433 of record CM029368.1, read on the forward strand.
AGAAATATATGATACAATTTGTTTTATTGTGTCATGATTTCAAGAACAATTACTTTTTCAATTAATCTATAAACCCACAAGCCTTAAGTCTTTTCATTGCAATGCTTTCTGCACTACAGAGCTTACATGGGAGGAATGCCATGTGTTCTCTTGAAGCCCAACTCAGATGAACTGTAAGTGCACATCTCTGGTTTTAAAGTCATACTGGTTAAGCTTATTTCACAGCTTATCCTAAGCTACATTGTTTCATCAGGTATGGTTTGAGTCTGGACTCTTTGTACAGTGACTGGGGATACATGAGTTGTAAAATGACTGGAACATATGTGGGTAAGAGAACCAATCAATCATTTCTATTTATCAGCAATGAATGGAGTTCAAAACCGTCGGAATGTAATGGATCTGATACATTGATGCTCTTTGTGTTCTTTACCAGGACATCACAACCTCAGCTACATTCTGGACAGTGAATTTGGACGGTCAGTAGTACCTCACTCCATGTGTTATGAAAAAAAAAAAAAAGATTTGTATATCAAGGTATATGAGAGACAACGAGAATAATAAACATGTGATATGTTTTAGGAGCTTGCCAGACTTTCAGACCTACAGTGTATCAGCACTGAACAAGATTGCAATGTTCCAAACATATGCAGGTATTAAATGGCATCCAGCATAAAGTATGTGAGCTACATAGACCACTGTATGACAGAGGATGATGCAGTGCTGCTCTGTAATCAGAATTGCTTTGTTTTTTTTTTTTTTGCTGCAGAAGTCACTGGGATTTCCCCTTCAGAGGGCAGTTTGCTTGGTGGCACCTTGCTAACAATTGAGGGACACTACTTTGATGAAACCGACCATCCAGCAAAGGTTCTAGTTGGAGGTAACTTACTACTAAATAAGTACTACTTACATTTACATTTAGCATTTAGGCATTTAGCAGACTACTACCAGCAGTACTACTTCTGGCAATATGCTTATTTTGTTAGAGAATATAATAGAATTGAACAGAATAGAATAGAATAGAATAGAATAGAATAGAATAGAATAGAATATTCATGACATTATATAACAAAATGTAATAAAATACAAAATTAATAATCAGGGATTCGAATGAAACACATTGATTACCAGTACTTTCACACAAGTCATGACGTTATTGGCTCTTTAAGTCCCAAAACAAATTGTTGCATATTTAAAGGACATCACACAAATAAAAAGCTCAATCAAAAATAAGAGGCACTAATAAGTCATGTGTAATGCTTCCAGGTGTAGCAACCAACTGACCAAAATTGAAATAACTGATGTTATGTTTGGATACCAAAACCTGCAAACACTGATCTGATCATAATAATAAGTTTTGTTATCTCCTAATGGTTGAGCTCAGTGCCAGCAGTCTGAGGACATTGCAAACTTTTTCAAGTGACGAACGTTCTCTCTGAATTCCTGTAGGTCGTGAATGCAAAGTACAGAGTGTGACAGATGAGATAATCACCTGCTGGACTCCGCAGAATGAATGGAACAACATAACAGTGTTTCCTGGTAAACCTTTTTTTTTTTTTTCTTCCTTTTGCTCTTCATTGTTGCACTTGTCAGGCAGGCAGACACTGCCTCAAAGTATAGCATTGTGTCCAGTCATGCAAACCTCTGCAACAATGTAGATAAGGTAGAGAGTTTAGCTAAAAGATAATCTCATCTTTGATCTGGTTCTCTGAGCTCTCAAAGAAGCTCATAAGTCACAGGAACACTGAACATCAAACAGAACTAAATTTGGAGTGCAGAGTGATTAACCCTGAGAGGTCAGCAAAATGACTAACAACAAAAGCATGCTGTCTGCAGGATTTCTCCCTTATATAAAAGTGGAAAACCTTTTTTTTTAATTGTGTTAAAGGGTAGTTTTGGAAAGAATCTAATCTAATCAAATTAAATTTGCTCTTATAATTGATTACATTTACTATCATGACTTTTGTAAAGACATTTGCTGGGCTGAATTTATATCACCTTTGCAGGTGGCAGGGGTTTCAAAATGGAAATGTGGAATAAAACCAGTGTGGTGTATCTGGAGGATGTACTGACATATAGCTCCAGTCAGCCGGGTTACTCTGTCCAGTGGGTAGACTCTTTGTCCTACCTGTGGCCCAATGAAATCGATTACTTCGTGGCTCGATTCAGTGGCTTCTTTGTTCCCATGGAGACCGACAACTACTATTTCCTAATTAAAGGAGATGACCGTTTTCAGCTGTATTTCAGTCAGACTGGTCGCCCTCAGGATAAGGTAGAGAGTTTAGCTAAAAAGTTATATTTTATAATGTGGGAAAAATAAAACATTGAATTTATTGCATCTAGCTTATCAATGATCCATTTTTAAATGATACATTTTTAAATGTTTTATTATATTTAGAAATCATTGGATCAGCCATTATGGTTTAATTTCTTACGTTGCTTTTATGTTATTTAAACTGTTTTGTCTGGTTTAGGTCAAGATTGCATATCTAAACCACTATACCAACAGTTACTACACCAGTCCAACACAGAGGTCTCAAGTCATGCATTTGGAGGAAGGGAAGGCGTAAGTGAAATTCCACAGTATTCTGTAGTTATAAACAGTCACTATTGGAACAAAATTTTGTATCCTAAACATGGGAACCCCACAAGAAAAGGGAAAAACATTTATAACTTACAAAGGCTGTTACTAAAAAGACTGATATGGCATAGTTCCATCCATACATCCATCCAACCTGCCTTTAGCTGAGCTGCTTATCTTTGTGGAAGGGAAAAACTAATTGAACTTAATGAACTTAAATGTTTCTTTAAATATTAGTGTTTCCGGTTCTAATCGCTATCCTTAATTAACTACAGTTTAAAACACACTTTTTTAGGTACTATATTGAGGTTCTGTTCCAGGAATACACAGTTGTTGCCTCTGTCGATGTGGGATTTTTCAAAGAGAGAAGCCCCTTTACAGCCCAGCAGACTGTAGAAGCTGTAAATGAGAAACAAGTCATAACAGCTAGTTATGATATTCTGGATGAGAAACAGGTTTGTGAAAGAAGTACAAAATACAGCTGTGTGAAAAATGAAAAATGTAAAAATATCTGGTTTTTAATGAAGAACAATCAAAATAATATTAGATCGAATCTCAGAAAATAAATTATAAAGATTTCTATGCAGTCTTCATCATCTATGCAAAGGCACCAAAAAACATTTGTTTAACAAAAGCAATTAACAAAGATGACAACCAAGAAGGACATTTTTGCCCTAATTAATGAAAAACTGCATGCAACTACTATCAGAAGGGGGAGAAAATATGATTTGATGCTGCTTTGTGAAGAAGGGCTTGGCCATCTCACCATCATTTAATCCACTATGAATTCTTCATTGTATTAGGGGTTGCTTGTGGATACTCATTCCAGAAATTTAAGCTGAAATGGATGTGGACAAAGTAACATGACAATGTCCCGAATCATTTCAGAAAATCCACCAAGGGATGGCTCAGAATAGGAAAATGGGGAGTTCTGGAAGTTATAGCCCAAATCTGAATCCTATTGCGATGATAGGGATTTATTCGAAATGGGCCATGTATGCAACACACACTGCATTAAAGAGTGGGGAAAACTATTTACAAGCTGATATGCAAAGCGGGAAAAGCTAGCTATTAGTGTATAAGGTTTTTATAACACATTTTTCCTCAGTTGGAAATGGCTTTGCTAATTCTTTTTTGTTGTTGTTGTTAAATAAGTGAATAAAGATAGTTAATACAATGCTATGTATATATATATATATATTATTTATAGCTCCTGCCTCTGTACTTGCTCCTATACTTGTTCCTTGTTCCTTGTTCCTCATTCTTTATATATATATACAAACAACAGCTTTGTTGCAGCTTTATGATTTTTTGTTCTATTAAACTTTAGGTGATTCGTTTTGAGCACTGGAACCCAGTGAGTCCTATTCAGGAGGTGCAGACAGTGACAATCAGCAGTGACTGCTTTTCACAAGGAAGCTGTGATTATACCTACTATGCACTTAGCTACGGAGCACACCAAACAGGTTCTGCTTTCCATCTCAAACTGTATCATGAACGTTTGTGAGCATTCATGAAAGGCCATTTGTTGTATGGAAACAGTATCCACTTTCTTTGATTAAAGGTGTCACATTACATAATTGATATGATAATACATGATCTTGTGTTCTGCTGCAGGGTACATCCCCGTCAGTGCAACGGCACAGGTGCTACAGGATGAGCTAAATTCTCTTTGGACCATCAAACCAGACACAGTCACAGTTACAATGCAAGACCTGGGCAACCAGTCACAGTACAGTATCACTTTCATTTCTAGCAGAGGTATGAAAACAATAAAAGAAGTCAGCATAACATAACTTGTAGATGTAGTCTAATTGATCTTTATTGGGCAGCGGTAGCCTAGAGTTTACAGTCTAAGCCCCAGGACCTGAACGTTGTGGGTTCAAATCTTAGACCAGTAGGCTGCCCTGAGGTACCCTTGAGCAAGATACCATCCCCATAGCTGCTCCCTGGGCGCTTTCAATTGCAATCCCCAGCACCCCCCCCCCCCCCACCCCCCATATTGTTTATGGGTTAAATGCAGAGGTTGAATTTCATTGTGCCTCACTGTGTGTTGTGGTATGTTTCACAATGACAATTAGGTACTTTCACTTCTTCAATGACTTTTGAAACACTGGAATAAAGTAGTAACACATCACTTTCAATTTTTTTTTTCTTGTACTCGTATCTTCTACCAAAGCTGTTATTGTTTCCATGGCAGGTGACTTTGAGAATCTTCACTACTGGACCAATTGGCCAAATGTAAACATCACAGTCACTGAGGTAACTAAAGGAAGAGCTGACCTGAACACCTTTACACTGATGTGGGGGGGCATCCCATCCAACCCACTGCCTTACAATGCATCTGCAACACAGGTGTGCACATCTTCACATCCCATTTTCCTAGATATTTTGACGAAATAAAGAAAGATGCCTACTAAGTTCTGTCCAACTAAAGGTGCTGTCTGCACTGGAGGATATGATGTCTGCTAAATGTCCTCTGGAGCTTCTCAATGTGGATAGTTTACAAGTAAAATTTTTCAGAGATTATGAGACTGCTGACACAGGGGTAAGTCACGCATATCAGAAAGTGAACATGCCTTCAAAAAAGATACTTCCGATTGTGTCCAAAAGCAACAAAATCACATGTATAATTTCATGAAAGTATTTAATTTTGCAATATATCCAACCAATCTCCCCAACCCAGTTCTCAGGCTCCAGAGGGATGATGGTTAATAACACTGAACCATTCTGCGGACATTGGTGCCTGATGAACCCAATCATTCTGTTTACATCAGATGATTTTAGTGTGTCTGGGCAAACCTATGGAGCCGTACCTCTTCAGCAGTATAACACAGTATGTGTCTGTCTGTCTGTCTGTCTGTCTGTCTGTCTGTCTATCTATCTATCTATCTATCTATCTATCTATCTATCTATCTATCTATCTATCTATCTATCTATCTATCGTTTTCACTGAGTGCTTTGCTGTGTGTGTTCTCTATTCCCCCAGTTGCATTAGACAGACCCAGTTCCTTGATTTTTGTTGAATGTATATCTGATTGTACTGTTTCACTGTGTTTTGAATCCTAGCTCTGCTTAGCATATAAAGGATACCTACAGAATAATCTGGAAGTGGTGTTTACCTACCAGGATAGCATGGGCAATAACCACCAGACAACCACTTCCATCCCTTCAGTGTTTCAATCAGGGGATGTGTAAGTTTGAAATGCAATGCACTTAAAAGCCTACTTTCACAGAAATAAGCAAGCAAAAATGGCCACTGTATTACGTTTCGTTCACAGGTGGAAATACACGTGTGTGGATGTAGCAGGGGCTTTGCAGACAACCTTCCCTGGAAGTGACCACAGACTCAGAGAACTGCATCTGTACAGAGACACAGGGGATTACTACATAGACACAGTTCAGATTAGGAGAACCATGACTGACCCCAATGGTGCTTGAAAATACATGTTTTTATTTCACATCAACGGAATTGTTCTCCAAACAAAATCTGTTTTAGCTCAAAGTGTAAGCAAGTAGCCAAGACATGTTTTGTATCTGCCCTTTGCTTTTAAGTAGAGCTATGTGGCTGATGTAACTAACATGTCATGAAAGTCACTGAAATTACTCAAACTCATGGAGATCCTGTTTAAACTGTAGTAGCTTAAGCTGTTAAGCAACTGGTGATACTCAGTGGATTATGAACAGCCTTAAGGTTCTGGTTAAGATGAAATTAAAGTTTGATCATTTTAGGTTTAATAGAAACTTTTATATTCAGCTTAAAGTTCACAATGGACCGTCCAAATAAAGTTTTTATAATAAATGAATAAACCAAATAAACCACTCTTTAATCACAACATGGATATCTTTTACGTTAGCCTCATATCTCCAGGCCCAACATCAGACACCTAATGTCTTGGCCAGTCAACTACATTTGAGGCAAGCTGTAAATGATATAGTTTGATGAACTATTTAAATCATTTAAGCCATTTAAGTAATGTTGAATAATGACCAAACAAAGACATTCACTAACGCTTTAATTTCTTACCTTTTAGTTGTTATTCAGGAGAGAAGACCTCCTGCTCTGGCCGATTCTGGTCATTTCTTAAAGCAGATCTCTGTGCAGAAGTTTGCAGACATGTCACATGTCAGTTATGAGGTCACTGCATTGCCGTATAACTGCACCTTTGATTTCCCTCTAATAAACATTGGCTTCCTGCAGGTAAGCGTGTGGAGAAACAAGTCTAAAAGTAGAACAGTTTTAGACCTTTAAGACAAACATTGCAGTAAATATCAGTTACATTCTCAACAGGTGTAAAATCTCCACTCCGTTCCCCAACAATCAGCGATTTACAGCGATCTTTCATATCAGTGTTAGCATTCTAGCAACACGTGTATCAACTTTGCAGTTTTTTTTATTTTGCATTTTGATGTTCCTTTGTTAATGCATTGCTTTCATGGGTTAAAGTCAGCAAGTTTCAGGAACATGTTTGGTTCATTAAAAATGTAAAGAATTAAACATTTCCATGTGTCACCAACTTTTGTTTTTTGTAATTTTCTAAAGGAAGTGGATAATTTCACTGGGGACATGGTGGTGCTGGCACAGGGCAACGCCACTGTCAGTGTGAACCACACACAAAGGGCCAGCCCTCCACTCAATGGCACCTTCAGTGTAGAGATCTTCGGCCAGCGTGTTGAAGGTCAGTCAACTGTCTGCTGTTTATATTTTGGGGAATTACCATGAGTGGTTGTGTGAACAATAGATAGATATTTAAACAGATATTTTACTGTTTTTCTAATAAATCACTTCAGTGTAAACTATTTTGAATCTATCATGTATACGTCTAAAACCCTGCACTAGATTCAAACTAGAATGAGTGTCCTCATAAGGAAGTGTACAAACATTTTGCACCAGCCCTTCTTTTTTTCATATTTTGCTTTCCAAGAGCCAACACTACATTTCCAACATAATATTGAGTTAAGTCTTGTTCCTGTACCTGAATTGTTTTTTGTCTAACAGTGACCTACGCATGAATCATTCAAGTGGAATTAAAGCCATCTATGAAAAAAGTTCAGATGATGACAGATGAGCAGGCTGGTGATTAGTATACTGGTGATGCTGAAGACTGAATGATAGGAGCCCCTTTTTTCTAGGCACCTTGTACCTTTAGACACTATGAAGCTTGTTTTAGTAAAACATTTCTTCGTATTTCTGTCATTAAAACTCTCAATATGACACAAATGAAAAAAAAAAATTGGTGATTCCCAAAATGAAAAGAAATGAGGGGTGGCTCAAGACTTACACTGTGCTGAACATCAACTATAAGAAGTAGCTTACTGGCTGTAATCTTTTGGCATTATGAAAATTTTTACAGCTTTTTTTTTTTGCCATTGCTGTTTTGATGGTGCATGAAGTTGCTTCACCTTGATTCTGTACCTTATGAAAGGAATTGTGTAGTGACAGTATTGTGTGTTTTTTTTTTTTTTGCCATCTCAGCTAGTAAGCTTCCCACACATATTCCACTACTATTTACTGTTTATGTATTCACTGTGTAAAAGGAATTTAAAAGAAATTTTAAAGGCAGCGGTGGCCTAGTGGTTAGGGAGTTGGCCACATGATCGGAGGATTGGGGGTTCAAACCCCTTCCCAATAGGTTGCCCTGAGGTACCCTTGAGCAAGGTACCGTCCCCATCACTGCTCCCCGGGCGCTTTCAATAGCTGCCCACTGCTGCACGGGTTTGAGTGTGCATGGGTTAAATGCAGAGGTCCAATTTCGTTGTGGTTCATGTGTGCTGTGCCGTGACCTTGCAATGACAAGGGTTGTCACTTTCACTTTCAAACGAATCATAATCAAATGTTATCGCTGTATGATTATTGATGCTTTTAAAAGTTCAGAGATTTGACAGTGAAGTGTTTGTGTGTTTCACAGGTCTATCAGTGAGCATTAGTGCTGAAGACCTGCAGTACGCTCTGCAAGGAATTCCAGAACTCGGCCAGTTGAGTGTAACAAAGACAGGAGATTGCCATGGCTACCAATGGACAGTTGAGTGGCTTACCATGCCTGGCAGCCAGCCCCTATTGCAGGTGAAACAGTCTTAATGTGGCTAAATGTGCATTTCACAAATAAAAAGACTTAAATGTTTACAGAATGGTGGCAAAGTGCTTAGTGCTGTCACCTCACAGTGAGAAGGTAAGGGATTGAAACCAAGCTTGTGTGGCCTGGGTCACTTCTGCACACTTCTTAATTATACATAGATTTAATAATATGCCAGACCATGTCATCTTCCTGTACTTGTTCTCTAGCTTCAAGGCAAAGCTATAGAAGCAAATGTCGGCTGTCTAGACTGATAATTTATATTGGTCAAGAAAGAAAAGTTAAGAAGTTGAAGGAGAGCCAATAGTTCTCTGCTTATAGTAGTTAATATATCTGCTTCCAAAAGTAGCTTTACATGCTGTGATTTCTTTACCAGATCAACGACTCTGCTGTGGTTGGTGTAAATCCCTCAATGACAGCACAGGTTAAACAGCAGGGAGGTCTTTTCAAGCAAAGAATCATGGGAGATTTCCTACGAGTTCCAGCAAATAAGACGCAGGTGCATAATTGTTTTGTTGCTGATACTCTACCTCTTATAACTAGTTAATGGTTTAATGTTTGGGGGAATGCGTTGAACTAGCTTTTTTTTAGGTTTGTTGCCATGACATCTTATTACATAACACATAGGGCAGCGGTGGCCTAGTGGTTAGGGAGTTGCCCCTGCATTAGAAGATTGTGGGTTCAATTCCCTCACCAGTAGATTGCCCTGAGGTACCCTTGAGCAAGGTACCGTCCCCGTCACAATAGCTGCACGGTGTTTGCATGGGTTAAATGCAGAGGTCTAATTTCGTTGTGGTTCACTGTGTGCTGTGTTATGTCCTCGCAATGACAAGGGTTGTCACTTTCATCAAGTATTAAATTACTTCTATTGCTATACTTCTATGCTATTGTATCAGCATAATGGCCTATAGTGAATTGTATGTGGGGATTACCGTTTGAGTGAAACAGCAATTTGATGATTTAATGGTTGTTAATGTGGGAAGATTTAAGGTTTCAGAACATCTACTGACAATAACAAATGCAAATTGCCATACTGTAATAAAAGGTTTGTCATCGTCTCAAACCCGGAACCAAGGCGCAAACGCGTAGCTTCCTCAAAGGTACGTTTTAATCAGAAACAAACAACACTACCAGGTACAGATATGCAGAAAAGACTGTGAACGGACAAGACTGGGTTGGGCTGGCAGGCTTAAAGTACTCGGCTACCCAGGTGCAGGTGATCAGCGGTGAATAATGAGAGTGAGTGTGAAACTCTGGTCAGGATTCTGGAGATCGGGCCCTCACCCCTGGCCTGGGTACTGCGGTGGGCGTGACATTGTTAGAGAACCCCTTATCTTATTTTAGCTAAGAGAACAAACATTGTGTTAAACTCTGCTTATTCATTTCAAGTTCAAAAACTCAAAATTTCACTACCTTTAAAACAGGAAAAAGCCTCTTTTGATGGTATTAGTATGAGGCCCGACAGACTAGGTGTTTGAGAATCCAATAAGCCTGAATCAAATCCCTCTTTAAACGTGCAATGTAATTTCAGGTAGAAGTATTTATCAACGGCATCCCGTCAGTTTGTTCAGGTGATTGTGGTTTTGCCTGGAATGAGACTAGAACCCCGACAATGACTGGGATATCCCCATCGCAAGGTTGTACAAATGATTTAATGTCATACTGGGTTTTAATCAACAGTAACAGTAACTGTAATTGTGAAGGATTATGCACAATAAGACACAATATCTCAGTACCAATAAAAATAAATATTTAATTATTAATTAATCATTAACTATTAAATACATCACCTTGACACCATGCTGCACTTCCTAAGTGCTACTACTTTATGCATTTTCTGGAGTCTTAATCAAACCATTGAAACTTAACATATTCATATGCTTGTATGTGTGTGCAAAATAATATTAATATGCTATATTACTCAATGAACTTGTTACTGGATAACGTATTTTAGGAGCCAGTGCTCTAGGAACAGTTCTGACAATCACAGGACTTGGATTTGTCGATGGAAATGCCTCAGTGCTGATCGGAAATGTCCAGTGCTCCGCGCTCCAGATTACCAGTAAGTTATTTCACATACATGTTTAGTGTTTAACAGAAATTCAGCAGTGTGCAAATGTTTAGGAACCTGAGAAAAGTATATTTAAAAAAATATTTATGTGGGCAGTAAGAACATATTAGAATAAAAACAAATAACTTTAATTATTTCGGCTATGGGAGAATTATGTGCAGTGTCACAGCAATATATTTAAGAATTGTTCTTTTTTCTCCAGTTTTAGGCAACTTTATATTTATTTGTTTTTTATCGTACACTGGAGATTAAAATCAGACTGGGATGGGATTCAAATCAATCATATGATACTCTGACTATAACTGCATTAGCACCCAAACCTCATGATAAATTGTGCATGAAGACAGTACTTTAGCAAGTAAAATTCTTTTGTGTCTTTTTTAAAGGCACGTCGTTGACCTGTAGTGTTGGCCCTGCGAGTGCTGGATTGTATCCAGTCTCTGTAAGTTTCCCTGAGCTGGGAAATGCTATATACTCAAGTGATAACACCTTCAACTTCACTTACCAGATGGGAGTGACCTCCATAGAGCCCACTGCAGGCAGTGTTACTGGTAAACTGGAAGCACCACTTATTACAACTTTTTACACCAGGAAATGCACAAACATGTAGAACTGCTATTAAGAAATTGCATCACAACACATTTCATTCATGACATCATGTGATGTTTTTCATTTACATTTACGGCATTTAGCAGACACTGTTATCCAGAGCGACTTCCATGTGCTAATTACAGGGACAGTCCCCCTTGAGCAACTCGGGGTTAAGGGTCTTGCTCAGGGACCCAGTGGCAGTAGTGCTTAAGGTGGGATTTGAACCTTGGACCTCTTGAGCCATAGGTCCGTAGGCAAGTATCCTACCACTAGACCAGTTTGGTTGGAAACTCAGCTATGGACAGAGAGGTTCAAATCAAACCTCTAGCTTTACCACCATTAGATTCCTGAGCAAAACCCTTAACCCAGGGTTGCTCCAGGAAGATTGTCCCTTGTAATCAGGCATTGTAAATCGCTCTGGATAAGAGCATCAGCTAAATGTTGTAAATGTAATTATGGGTATTGTCGGTACTTCTGGAGCATTGAACAACTGAATATTTTGGGGACATTAAAGGCCAGTAATCAGGCTACATAACACATAAACTCACATATATCTACATAAACATTGTATAAGACTTTTTCCAACATGTGTATAATAATAAGTCTAAGTATGTGTTTATGAAGGCATTTGTCTGTTGTCATGCAAGGTTTATATAGGTGTCATGAAGCCTTATTAAATGAAGACAATGAGTGAAAAGATACAAAAGAGCCAGAGTTTTGTGCTAATATCTTTTTATGTAAATGCTGTTTTTTTTTCTGTTTAACACCTAAGCAATGAAACATTGTAGTACAATAATTCTGCAATATTGCCTGCCACCTAAAGTATCATGACATAAGAGCTGTAGATGTTATGGAAATTGATTAAATTTTTTCTTATTTTTCTTATTCTTCACAATAGGGGGAACAATTCTAAACGTGTTTGGTTATGGCTTTCCTTCCGACACTGCGGTCACCATTGGGAATGCTTCTTGTGATGTAATGCATGTCGATTTAGACCAGCTCAGGTGCAGGGTGCCTGCTGTAAGTAAATCAGTGGATACAGAATGTCAGACAAATATTGCGTTATTCATCACAAAACAGTCAAGCATAGACAAAAATCTGTGCTCATTTTTTGCACAGATTTACATTAATATGTACAAGTATTTAAAGAACATTAATGAGATCTTCAATATTTTTCTAATTATGTTAATAGTATAATATTTACATGTTTAAATTTGCCTGTATGTTGTTAATGATTCATGTACAGTATACAGGCACATAGTTGAGCTTGCAGTAAAAGACTATGAGTAACTTTGTAAGCTCTCAGAGTTTAAGAAAAAATGTATTTTCCTGATTAGTTTAGTGATTTACTTATTGTCACATTTAGGCCTAAAACTAGCTAAATGTTACTTTTATTCTTCAATATTATACATTGCAATAACTGGTATGCCCATCATGAAACTACTGGAACCCCTTCCAGCCTCATGTTGGCTGTAAGTTAGCAACCTGGATTCTGCATTAGGAAAGGATTTGGAAAAACAGATTGCTGATTCCCCTAAACTTTAGGGCCTAAAGTATTCACCCATATTCAAGTGTGACAAGTAAGCTTATAATTATCACATCAAAATGAGAGTTTTTCATAAGCCACTAGAGAGAAAAAATGTATGTTTTACCATGTGTGAACACTGTAAACTTGACTTATTGAAATGTTGACATCATACCATTTACTGATACATTTTTCTGAGACCTGTTTTTTGTCTCAGGGTTCATCAGGACCACAGACAGTAACTCTGAAAAGTGGTGGAATAGAAATCACAGCAAACGATTCCTTCACATATGACAGTGCCTTAACAGCCATCATCACTGGTGTGAGTCCACCATCAACAGTAGTGTTTGGTAAGATCTCTTTCAAAAGACTTTGAATAATAGCAACATCGCAGTATCTAATATTATAATAAGTTCCATTCAGAATCCAATTATTTTAAATGCAAACTCCTGAGACCCTTCGAAAAATCTTTTTTTTTTTTTGCAGTGGCCATAAAGAATCTAATTTTCAAAACTTAATACTACCCTAATTTTGCACATTTTGTAATTTTTATTTTTACTCATAAAAACATGAAAATGACCAACTTCAAGATTTTAGCCGCAATTAAACATATACATCACTGTTAATTCTCTAAACAAATGTTATTCTTCTGCTCATAAAATATACAGAACTCTATGGTAACAACTTCGGGCTAAGACAATGAGGAACCAATCTACAATTCTAGGCGTTAACTGGTCTAATCTAGTTTGTAGACGCTAATAAAAGCACTATCACATTCATGCATCAATTGATGATTGTTTCTAATCCCCAGCCAGACTCCTTTTGTGTCCTGCAGCTGTTGTGCAAACACTGTGTCTAGAGCAGGTGTCACCAATGACAACAAGTAAATGTGAACCATTTTGAAAATTACAGGCTCTCATTGACGTTCTTTCCTCTCACATGCGAACACAGGCATTATTCAATTATTATATCCTGCACTTACCTTAGTAGAGCCTGCTTAGACAATTGCAAGCCTTCTAGAAATGAATAATTAAGTCAAATAATTAACCATGGTCCTTTTTCTGGTGAATTGTCCAGAACACAGGAATCTGACCATCATGGGGATGAACTTTAACGACCAGACCAATGGAAGCTCAGTTCTGATTGGCAACATGGAGTGTAATGTACTGAAATGGACCAATGAAAACATCACCTGTTTGTTACCTATACTCCCTCCTGGTGTGTATGATGTCAATGTTAAAGTGGGGAACAGCGGCTATCCCCAGGTCAGGTACAGTCACAACAACCTTTTCAAAATTATTACTGAAGGTAATAATAATAATAATCATCATCATCACCATCATCATCATCACCATCATCATCATCATAAAAGACAAGGAGAACTTTATCATCAACCATTGCATTGGTGTAACCCTTAAACATGATAAATGATAATAACATCATATATAAATTTATGTTTTTTATTATTTAGTAATTAGTATTTTAGTCTTGTTTTTTTTTGTTGACAGTTTTTGGTTTATACTTAGAATCTTCAAATATAAATTTACAAATTCATTGCTCCTCTGCTCAGGAGGGGCTTTATACTCAAAAAGGTCATGCTTAATACTGATCTTTGGCTCCTGTGCTTGCCATATCAGCTACAGTGCTTTTCTGTGGAGGTTATATAAGCTAAACAGCTGTGATCAGTGGGTGCACTTAAAAAAGTTGATGTCACAGTTGCACTAGTGCAGTGATAAACCAGAAAATACTATAATACTACTCTCTGGACTGTGATTACTGTTTTGTATTAAAATTAACTACTTCCTTCTTGATGTTTGCCACAAATACAGTGCTGGATTGAATGCCACCATTGAATATGTCTTGCAAGTGACCGGCCTCACTCCTCAGCTGGGCTCTCTGTATGGCGGCACCACAGTGACCATCACTGGTTCTGGGTTTAGCCCTGTTTTAACAGACAACATCGTAATGCTAGGTACAAAATTCTATTACCTCCACCTGCCATGTGAACTACAATCACATGGCATTTTATCTGAAGGAAATACATAATCCTGAAATACAGTCAGCTCCAGGATTATTGCCACTCCTTGTGAAAATCATATAAATCAATTTTGTTTCATAAGCAATGAAACAGTTATTTCATGCCAAAAGTGATATTTCTACCCAAGCAAACAGTAACATGGTTTTGAGGATACTGAAATCACCGTCTCCTCCCCGTTGAGAATAGCAGCACTGCCCGGCTTTTTCTTTGATGCTTTAGAAGGTTGTAACAAACAAAAAACCAAGCATGACACCAGGGTAAAAAACATTATCTCTGAGAACCTAAACTCTAAACCAAACAGAGAATATTAGCAAGGCAAGCATGACTGCAAACATTTACTGGGGTATTTCCTAAAAATATAACATGACCTTGACAATGACCTTAATAACTGAGGCTGCATTAGTAACCACAGAAACATACCATAGCAACAGATACTGTACAACAGAGAAGCAGCAAACACAAACAAACACTATATTTTACATTATATGGTACTTATACAACATGGAATGAGGAAGAAAAACCTCTTTCTCATGGAGGTTGAATCTCAAAGTGGATTTTTAAATTGAAATGCCTTTGTGAATTATGAACTTTGTATTTGTCTTAGCCTCTCTTACCATCTGTTTCTCTGTTGCTGTTGACAGTATGCTCATCTTACTTAGTCTTCTTACTGTCATTTTTAACTGTTAATTAACCAACATTTATCCAGTTATTATTATCTGGATAGTAATTTCAAATAGACCGGAATAGTCCAGCCACTGTCTGCCAATCCTCGTCTGCCAATCCTCTGGACATGTCCAAACCAACGCAATCTTACTTCTCAAACCTTGTCTCCAAAACGTATGACCTGAGCTGTCCCTCTAATATTCTCATTTCTAATTCCATCCATCCTCATCACACCCAGTGAAAATCTGAGTATCTTTAACAGCTCCAGCTCTGCTGCTCTGCCCATTTCATCAGCTCCAACCCATATAACAAAGCTGGTCTCACTACCATCCTGTAAACCTTGAGGCCCTACAAGATTGTGATTTCAAGTAAAATGGACAGGAAGAATGTGTTTTGTGGCAATTACCAGAGTTAACATAGTCATAGTTGTAACAAATGGATCCAGTTGCAGGTTATTAAACCTTTTGTTTTCCTCAGGCAACACACACTGCGAGGTAACTGCTGCCTGGGACCATCAGCTGGAGTGTGTGACCCGGATAAATGAACAAACTTACACGGTCACAAACCAAGGCATCCACCCTGGTATGTTTACACTGCACACAGCACCAAAGACCAAACTTTATATAATTTAATATACATATATACATATACATATATTTTATTATATTAAAAGAACTGGTTGGGTAGGTTTCATTTTGAACATTTGAACATTCCTTTGTTTTGAACCTTTTGGAGTCCCTATTTTGCACATCAAGATATCTCAAGCTCAGAAGTGAATCAATTTATTCTTATTTATTCCACCAAGCCTGTTGTTGATTTTGGCAAGGTAATTATGGACAGATTAGCTTCCATATATTAAAAGTAAGATCAGCCTGGTGATTTTGTTGCAAATCTTAGAAGTAAAAATTAGCTCATCAACATTTCTTGATCTGCTACGTTTAGATAAAAGAGAAACATGTTAAATTAGATTTAGATTAGATTTCTTAGCCTGACTCCTCCTTTAGTTGTATTTTTCCTTTTATTTTACTATTTTTTCTTTCATTTTAGTTGAAGCTTTTGTTTTCATGTGTATTGCCCATTTGTGTAGGGATTTTTTTTCCATTGGTTAATGAGAAGGGCTTTAGTAAAATTTCAGTAAAATTTTACTGCCCATTTGACTTTTCTGTATTTTGGTGTGTTACAAGACTATGGACTGGGGTATGCATGGAGCCCTTCCACAGTGATTGCTTCTGTAGGAGACACTGTGGTGTGGAGCTGGAATGCTCCAGATTTTGTTACAGGCCTGGGCTACAGAGTTTTCAGTGTGGCCAGTCCCAGCAGCACTGACTTCAATGGAGTGGCTTTCAGCAGCGGAAACATCAAAACAGCCATAGGTATAAAGAGATTTAACAGTTTGCACAAACATTTAATTTCTTAACCCATTATACATTTTATATATTATATTAATATATTTTCATACATTATGTTTTTATAATAGATGACATTAGATATTGTTAAAATATTTAAGAAAAATAAAGACACATTTAATGACTCAGATACTTTCAGGTAGGTTTTTGATATCATCTTAGAGTAGAGTAGAGTGATCTTTTATTATCCCACGAATGGGAAATGTGGGCGTTACAGGGCTCTTATAAAAAAAAAAAAGACAGGTGTACAGAAAGAAAAGAAAAAATATATAAAGATATAGAGAGAGAACAGGAACAAGTACAGGAGAAAAGTAGAGGAGCTATAAATAAATAATAAATTATCTATCTATATATATCTATATATATATACATATACATATCTACAAGAGTAATATACACGGTAATACGTTTTGAAT
>CM029368.1:31219189-31236507 GCA_017165825.1 Hepsetus odoe
TATATATAATATAATATATAATAATAATAAACAAGCAATGAAATGTTATGATGAGTTGTGGAGTCTTATTGCAGCAGGTAGGAATGACCTGCGGTAGCGTTCTTTCTTACACTGCGGGTGTAAGAGTCTGCTGCTGAACGAGCTGCTCAGTGCTCCTACAGTCTCGTGTAGGGGGTGAGAGGTGTTGTCCATGATGGATGTTAGTTAATATAAATATAGAGATTTGTGCAGTCTCATTACCATCACAACTGCACACCTAGTGATTTTGCTTGGTCTTGGCTGGAAAGTACTTGACTGCATGAATATCTTAATTGCTAAATTTCAGCCAGTGTGGGGAAATTTTTTCTTCAGCTTTAAAGAAAGTTGACAAAATCTTAACCTATAGGTATGACTGTGTGACTGTGCTTTTACTTTCATCCCCAGGCTTCTTCAGCTATCGATTCACAGCTCCTGGGGTTTATTACTACAGCAGCGGCTATGTAGATGCAGCGAACCAGAGAAGCATGCAAGGCGTGGTGAATGTTAGACCTTTGGAAGAGAGAAGCATTAACCTGCAAGTCACTGTCGCAGGCTTTCAGGCGCCTCAGAGTCAAGGTACAAAGACTTAGTGCATACCTGATCTTGAAACTTTGTGTTCTCAAAACATGACTCTACAAAGGGTGATGAATGTTTATGTATTTAAAGCATCTAAGTGAATTTTTATGAGAATTAAGCAAAAACAGTAACTAAATAATATCTAGTAAAGACTATCGTTAATCTAAATCCTAACAACTGATCCTGTAGGTTCAGCACGTGTGAGCAGGTCAGCGTTTGAGTGTACAGCCTCCTCTGAGTGCTCCAGCTCTAACATGACTACTGACAACTTCTCCTTCAGTTTCTCTGCTTGCGCCAGTCCCTCAGTCAACTCTATTTCACCTGCAAGTGGCACGGTTCATGACCCTATTTTACTCCAGGGTTCTGGCTTCAGCAACATCACCTGTGCCAACAAGGTGGGAAGAGGTTCAGAGTTCAAAGTCCAATATATGGATTAAGCTGCAGTTTGTTGGCAGTACAGCCAAACGAAAAATATGGAGCTTTCAAGTGGCCTGTTAATGCTGCTTTAAACTATCTGCTGTATGTTTGCCCATTGTTATGTATTCCAGTGTCAAGGCTGCTCCAAAAACAATAATGTAATTTTCATAATATATTGTTAAAATCATTGCACAGCAATGATTCCGTTGGCCATAGAAGCGAAAATAGCTCAGTGATGGTGGCATGCTTGATGTGATGGGCATGTATATAGTCATGTTGGTTATTCATTATGTTCGGATATTAAGTAGTGGTGATCTAGTGATTAGGGAGTTGTCCCCAGGATCAGAAGGTCAAGGGGTCGAATCCCAGACCAGTAGGTTGCCCTGAGGTACCCTTGAGCAAAATACTGTCCCCGTCACTGCTCCCCAGTGCAGTGCAGTGGACCCTTAATCACTCCAGCGGGACTGTCCCTGTAATTAGGACATGTAAGTCGCTCTGATTAAGAACATCTGCTAAATGCTGTAAATGTAAAACTAAAATAGTTGAGCACTCAACATCAGCCAGTAAACTGATCACTAGCATGATCATCTGTAACCATCTGCACCTGTTTCTTCACTGTTTTATGCTGCAAAAGTTAGATGGCTTTGTTCTGCTTGAATGATTCATACATACACATAGCCAATATGTAATACTTTATTACCACTCTGATGAGCCTCTTTGTTTCATATGCAATTGCAGGTCACAGTTGGAACTACTTCTTGTTATGTGATCAACAGCACCTCCACTGAGATTACCTGCCTCCTCAGCTCTGACGGCAGAGTGCGTGTCGGTGTCCCTTTACCTGTCCAGGTTCGTGTCAACAACCTGGGAGCTGCCATGTTTACCATGCTCAGTGAGTCCAGCAGGCGCCTGATTGTTCTGCCTGTGGTGGACTCCATTTCACCATCCATAGGCAGCACCACTGGCTTCACACGTGTCTTCATTTCTGGTTCTGGTCTTACTGGTGGGCTGGTCAAAGTGGCTGGCATTCCATGCACTGTGGTATCCAGCAACTACAACCAAATAGTGTGTGACACATCTCCATCTCCAGCTTACACTGGAGACGTCTTAGTTTTCATCGATGCTGTCAGCTCATCCTGCAGTGCTGATTGTTCTTATGAATATTCAGCAGCTTTAGTTCCACAGGTTTATTCTGTTACACCCAGCTCTGTTACTGGAAACCTCACAACTGTGGTCATAACCGGTATCAGCTTTGGTAACGACACTGAAGACCTCAGCGTATTTGCAGATGACATCATTCTGGAGGTCACAGAGGTCACAGACAGCAACATCACGCTGTCTGTTGATGCCCTGCCCGCAGGTCCGCATGCCCTCAAGGTGCTCGTCAGGAGCAAAGGACTGGCATCTGGGGTTGCTACTCTGACCAGTGTACCCCAAGCCAGTGTGCAACCCACCTCAGGCAGCCTTGCGGGAGGAACTCTGCTGATGATCACAGGAAATGGCTTTGTGGCAGGTAACACCAGTGTGATGCTTGGCCCCAAACCCTGCTCCATTGTGCAGGTAACTTCAAGCACAGTGCAGTGCTTGACACAGGCCTACAGTGAAACAGTGGTGCAGGTGAATATTAAGGTGTTCAGCATAAACTACCCACCAATGATCTTCAACTACTCCCATCAACAAACGCCACAGATCAACAGTATCACCCCCACTACTGGTATGTTGGATATTAAACCAGTTTTCTTTTATTAAATCATTCACATTTGTTTGTTAGGTTTTTTTATTCAAAACCTGTGATTAATGTTTACTGTTATTATCCACTTAAAATAACTTCCTCAGTATTAAAGAAGAATTGAGGTCACTACTTTGAAATACATTTGGTACAGTGATGATTTTAAATAAATATATCTTTATAATAATAAAAATAGTAAATATATAATAAATGTGTACACCTATAAAGAAGACACTTGTGTGCATTTGAATTCACTGTTTGTGTTTAGGTGCTAAACTGGTGCTAATTTAAAGCTCCATAATCATTATTTTACATCTTTACAGCTTCCTTCAAATTTCTAAACATTTAACAAATTGTTGAGTTTAAGCATCTTTTTAGGATAGGATATATAAAATTAGGATTTTATATATACATATATCTATATGCAATAATTGTTTGCGTTTTATTCTATCTCCACAGGTCCCATTGGTACACTGATCACCATATCTGGCTCTGGTTTTGGCTTAAGTGCAAGCCTTGTATCTGTGAACATAGATGGCGTGCTGTGTAACATGTCCTCCATCACAGACACAGTGGTGCAGTGCACTGTGGGTGAGCACGCAGGAGGAACTTTCCCAGTCACACTCACCCACCTGGTCAAAGGTCTCGCTCAAACACAGTCATACTTCATCTATGAGCTTCGACTGAACCAGGTCATACCAAACGAAGGTAATTCATTGCTGCAGCTAGTCCTAATGAATGTCTTTATTTTTGTTATAATTTATACCTCACTGGTTTCCATGATGGGGGCAGCGGTGGCCTAGTGGTTAGGGCGTTGGTCGCATGATCGGAGGATCGGAGGTTCGAACCCCTTCCAAAGAGGTTGCCCTGAGGTACCCTTGAGCAAGCTGCCGTACCCGTCATGCTCCTCCCTGCGATGGGCTGGCGACCTGTCCAGGGTGTGTCCCCATCCTTCGCCCTGTGTGAGCTGGGATGGACTCCAGCACTCCCCCGCGACCCCATTTGGGACAAGCAGAATGAATGAATGGTTTCCATGATTGGTCCTGGACCCTCAATTTACATTCAA
The DNA here is from genome assembly GCA_017165825.1 of Hepsetus odoe. Taxonomy (NCBI): domain Eukaryota; kingdom Metazoa; phylum Chordata; class Actinopteri; order Characiformes; family Hepsetidae; genus Hepsetus; species Hepsetus odoe. Next base: position 31,222,996 of record CM029368.1, read on the forward strand.
GCATTTAGTGCACGGGTACAATTCTTACGTGCGTTCTTGCAGGTAACTTATCACGCATCAGTACAATATAACAACAGACAGAGTCTCTGTGGAATATTAAATAAAGGTGCAAGATTATTTATGCTCGGTGCAAAAAGAAGGGTTTGAGATCAAAAGGTTAATATGAAATGAGATCAGATTTGTAGCTTTATTTTCAGAGTGTATTGGAACAGTAAGTTTTAAACTATCCATCCATCCATCCATTATCTGCCGCTTGTCCCAAACGGGGTTGCGGGGGAGTGCTGGTGTCCAACCCAGCGCACACAGGGCGAGGACGGGGGACGCACCCTGGACAGGTCGCCAGCCCATCGCAGGGAGGAGCGAGACAGGGACGGCACCTTGCTCAAGGGTACCTCAGGGCAACCCATTGGAAAGGGGTTCAAACCCCCGATCCTCCAATCAAGTGGCCGACGCCCTAACCACTAGGCCACCACTGCCCCAGTTTTAAACTAAGTTAAAGTAAATATCTCTTGCAACAACCTTGTCGCCTGCTGCCTTCACCAAATTGTTATAGTTGTCGAGGCTTTTACCACAGCAGCTTTCGCTAGACTTCAGAATTCATTCTGCAGCTACCATTGTGAGCTACATCATCAATAAGGATTACTAAGCCTGTTCTATAACTTCATTAAGATTAATTTTTATCTTATCAGTCCATAAGACTTTTTTCTGGAAACATTTTGCCTCATCTCTGCACTATCAGTACTGAATCTAATTCATACCTGTGATGAGGAGTTTGCATGTGGCCTCTATATTTCTGCTCTCAATGTCGTTTTTGAACAGTGGATTTTTGAACTCCTGCATTGTGCCGGCTGTATATGATGTCAGTGACTGTGGTTTTGGAGTTTTACTTAACCGCTCTCATAATTTATCTATCATTAGCTGTTGTTGTGTTGCTTGACCAACTGCTTTGATGTCTATTACTCAGTACCAGTGGTTTCCTCATTTTTCAAGACATTCCAAATGATATCAGGAGCTATTTTTGGTTTAATCGGTCAATCTAAAAAGACACACTTGTGTAACAACTATTACCTGTCAGTCTTTCGTGTTCAAGTACTTTTGCTCATTTGAAAAATCTAATGTCTTAAGTGCATAGCAAGACCAAATGAATTGCCCTTTCTGTTCCAGTAGTTTTCCAATAGCCCTACTGTAAAACTGAGGTGATAAAACATGAAAATAAAACACAGCGTTAATAGTAGCATGGCCATGCAGAGGGGTAGTGTAGGCAGTAAAAGTGACTAAAGTGACAGTGCAGATGCACTGAGTGGAAGTGACAAAGAATGACAGTTCAGAGCAAAATAATCAGAATCAGAATCAGTCATATTGCTTTGGGGTAAAATCTTGGTGCATGACATCTGATGATGTCCTTTCCTAAAGGGGACAGAGAGAGAAAATTCCTACAGTAGGATTACTAGGGTCCTTCATCGCTGGGCTTTGTATGTTTTAAATGTCCTGGATTGATCAAAGCTCTCTGCAAGTCAAGTGGTGGCCTAGTGGTAGGATATTCACTTATTGACTAAAAGGTCACAGGTTCAAATTCCACCTCCAGCACCACCATTATGTTCCTGAGCAAGACCCTCAACCCCAAGTTGCTCCAGTTAGACTGTCCCTGTAATTAAGAAATGGAAGTCACTCTTGATAGCGGTTCCAGCTAAATGTCATAAATGTAAATGTTTTAAGATGTTTTCACAAGACTTTGCAGATCTTTAGAGGCCTTTTTCAAACAACTTCCATACCAGGATGTAAAACAGCAGTCAGGATGGATTGTACAGTGCATCTGTATGTGTTGTATTAGCTTTTCTCAGACATCTGAATGAAAACGTCATGAAAATATTATGGAAAAGATGAGACTGGCTTCTTGATAACATTTACATTAGTGAGAAATTTCTAACCTTGTAACCTTGTGTTAACCTTCTAAGTGGGGCATGTTTTCCTGTTTTGTTCCTTTTCTAACACACGGAAAATAACTAAAAATTGCAGAGCAGTAGGGCTTCAGGACCAGGATTAGAAACGTATGGTCTATGTAATTTCTATGCAACTTATATTATAACGGGGAAATGTTTTTAAATATATGTAAATTGTATGTTTAATAATTAATAGGCACTTTTGTTTTGTTCTAGGAAGCTATGCTGGAGGGGCATTGGTGGCAGTCCAAGGCACTGGGTTTGACCCATACTCCTCCAGAGTTTTCATCTGCAGTACAGAATGTAACATCAACAGAAACATGTCCAGCTCTTCCATGCTGTACTGTGAGGTTCCTCCTAACAATGGTATGTATCATCAGGATCTATAGAACTGCATTTCTATGCAGGTTCAGCTACAAAGTCTTGTCCATCATCACATGCAGTTTAATTTTAACCGCCATCAGAATGTTCGTTGATGACAGCAAAAAATGCCAGGTATGTCATGTGAAAAGAAACAGATAGTTATTCTGAAGGAGGTCACAGATGAATAACTTTGAGATAAAAGCTGTTAACATGCCTTTGTGTTTCTATGATGTTTTCGTGACAGGAACTCAAGCAGAGCAGGCCTGCATGGTGATGTTACTGAATAGCTATGGGTCAGCTAATGTTACGAATGGCTACACATACAAATCCAGCCTGACTCCTGTCATCACAGATGTGTCACCACGCAGGGGAGGAACGGCGGGAGGCACTGTTCTCACCATTACTGGCTCTGGTTTCAGGTCTGTAGCAAGAAACACCAACACATGATTTAAACGCTATTGAAATAATTTCTAAATGACAATCGTAGTAAAGTACAGTTGAGTATTGTACACACTGTTGCATCCCATCTGGAAGGTAGTGGCTTTAATTCAAAGCTGGGTCAGTCTGGGTCTTTTCTGTGTTGAGTATGAATGTTGTCCCCAAGTCAGCCTCCACCCACAGTCTGTAATTAGTTGGAGATACTAAATTTCCCCAAGGTGTGACTGTGAGTGTGCATATCGGTGTGTACCCTGCAATGGACTGGTAATGCAAGAAGCACTGCCATCTTTGCAAATTAGTGTCACAAAGATGCTGTGCATTAGAAGCTAACAAGTCATTAATTTCACATCAGGTTTTTCTCTTGTAGGTGTCTTTGCAACTGCTCTTGGTGCATGATGTCAATGCACACTATATGTACTCCAGATTCTCTCCAATTAACCCACACACCAACAGTGTAGCTGCAGCCAGCTATATACATACGTATATATACTATTCTTTATGCAGTATGTAAGTTTCAAAAGCTGCTTTTGGAGCACAAAACCACACAAAGTAGTGTCAGACATCAGATATGGATGGCAGGGAAGAACTTGTGTGTATATGAGCACTTTATGATGCTTTTGTTGCTGATGCAGCTGTTCAGTTTCATAGCTTGTATGTTCTTCATGGAAAAGCTTGCTGTTTAAATGCTGATGTTCAGTTTCCCAGAGAGGGTTTAAGCCTATTCTTGTATTTCACAACATTTTGAGGGGAAAATCTTATTTTGAAGGGAAATGTAGCCCAGGACTATGCATAATCCATGTCTGGGAAACTGACTTTATTATAAATCTTTATCAGAAGGGTAGAGCTAAGTGTTGCAGCAAAAGGACAAAAAATGAAGAATGAATTTCCTTGATTCTAAAAGAAACTTTTGAACATTTAGTGTAAAATGTGTTCAAAGAAGACGAAAACCCAGTTGCCTGACTAAAGTACTTGTTACAATAGAGAAACATTGAATATTGCTACTTCAGGTAATAAAGGAAGAAAAATCCCTTCGTGTTTGATGTAAAACATGAATATTATGCGATCACTTTTTTTTTGGGGTGGCGGTGGTCTAGTGGTAGGGTACTTGCCTATGGACCAATGGCTCAAGAGGTCCCAGGTTCAAATCCCACCTCCAGCACTACCACCACTGGGTCCCTGAGCAAGACCCTTAACCCTGAGTTGCTCCAGGGGGACTGTCCCTGCAATTAGGACATGGATAAGAGCGTCTGCTAAATGCCGCAAATGTAAATGTACCACAGAGAGTTACACTAAAGTGTTATACTTACATAAATGTGTGTCTCTGTTTCCTATCATGTGGCAATCAGTGGTGGAAGCGTTAATGTGACGATTGCAGGGTCAATCTGCAATGTCCAGTCAGCCAATGACACACAAGTCATCTGTGTGACCAACGCTCAGCCCAAAACCCAACAGACCAAGGTCCGATTACTAGTTGGAAACAGAGGAATTGCCCTGATGGTAAACCCCTTTTTATTCTAGCAAACAAAGTAACAAATTATTTCTTTCCTTGGCTAATTGTCGTGTCTACTCAAATGTTCCAGGAACATGCTGACTTCCAGTACATTGATGTGTGGTCATCCCGCTATACCTGGGGAGGTGAATCCCCCCCAGAGCAGGGCACTTTTGCTGTGATCACCAAAGGACAGACAATTCTTCTTGATGTCAGTACACCAGTGTTGAAGATGCTTCTCATCCAAGGTACTGTTGAGCAAAAGCCAACCTTGCTTTACATCAAATTGCAATGTAATAGTTCATTAAAAGGAGATTTTATTTCTTTTAATTTCTGTATACTTAAATTCTTGGGATGTGAACATGGTCAGATCCCTGCTTTTTACCCACCACATTTCAATCATGGGCCCTATCCTTTAACCATTAGTCCACCACTAGACCGTGTGTCCTCCGTGAACTGATTTTTGCTTGATGTAAAATAAATTTTAGATGGATAAACCCTGTACTTTATCACCACTGCCATGACAAACTACTACATGGCAAGTTTATCTAGAACACAGCATTTCACATTTAACCATTCTAAATGACTGTAACTCCTTATTAAACAGAATTTTTTTTTTTATTATACAGAACAATTCAAATGAGATACAGCTTTTATTATGCCAAAACTGTCTTTTCTACATGTTAGATCTTTTCATTTGGCTGTGTGGAATTAAGACATTTCTGAGAGGTTAAAAACCCAGGCCAGAAAGACTTGCATGGTCAGCAGTGTCTAGACACCCAACAAATCCACATCAGTGCTCTGTGTTGCTGGTTTAACAATGTGAAAGTACATGGAGACATAACATAACATACTTTATATGGCCTTAATATAGGATCTTTTTTTGTTCTTCTGCTGAACTATAGCCCCCTGAATTATTTTTTTGATTAAAACTTTATTCCAAGGTGGAAAGTTGATCTTTGATGAAGCAGATATTGAGCTGCAAGCCGAGAACATTCTTATCACAGATGGTGGAGCTCTTGAGATTGGAACAGAGGGAAAACCATTCCAGCACAAAGCTATCATTACACTGCATGGCCACTTGCGTTCTCCAGAAATTCCTGTTTATGGAGCCAAAACCCTGGGCATCAGAGAGGGAGTGCTGGACCTGCATGGTATGCCCCATTAATCAGATCTTCATATTTAGTTAGGCCAGTGTTTGTGTCCCATTCCTTCTTTATTTCAGAAGCGGTATTAGGTAGGCACCCAAGAAAGGCCTTAAACAAACAAAGGGTTTGGAATCTATTTTACATTTGCTTCCACAGGTATCCCAATCCCTATCCCCTGGACCCGCCTTGCCCAAACCGCCAGTGCTGGGTCTAATACACTCATCTTGATGGATCCTGTTACCTGGCGAATTGGAGATGAAATTGTCATTGCCTCCACAGGGCACAGGTATGGAGAAGCTTTGCAAAATAAAATGCAATGCTGTGGAGTGTCTCATAAACAAAAGCCTCACTGTGCCCATGGTTGAACCTTAGTTAAAGGGGTGTAAGATTCTCCAACATTAGGCTTTTCCATTTTCTGGAAGGGTGGAACTCTCTCCAGTAATTTTGGGATGAGTTGGAGTACTATTGGTGATCTAGAAATAATCCGCCAGCATCACTACCTAACCTCATCCATGCTCTAATGAGTGAATGCAATCAAATCCTGAAAATAATGTTCCAATAGTGTGTGTACTTTACTCACGTTAAAGTTTCCTGGAAGTAAAGAAGCTCTTATTGCAGCCATCAAAGTGAAAATATACCAAGTTACTCTCACACAATTTCTCACCACTCACAATTTCCACCCCTTGGAAACTTATTCATCATTCCTGTGGTGGTTTATTCAGGCTTGGACAAACCAGAACTCAATTCCAGGAGTATATATACAGTTCACTGCTTAGACTTTGGTTTAATTGCTCTACTGTCTTGTACTGGATTATATCTAGATTTTACATCTGTGATCATTACTAACTTTGCAGGCACAGCCAAAATGAGAATGAGGTGAAAATAATCGCAGCTGTATCAGTTGATGGCAGGAATCTGACACTGACAGTGCCTCTGACCTACACCCACCTTGGGGTGTCTATCCCACTGCCAGATGGGTCTGTGTTCGAGGCGAGGGCAGAGGTTGGCGTGCTCACCAGGAACATTGTAGTCCGTGGATCTGTCAATGCAGAGTGGAGTGACCAAATCCAGGCTTGCCCTGATGGTTTTAATACAGGTAGAAACTCAGTTCAGGCATTTCTGCAAGCTAGTTGCTAATTAAGAATGTGAGCTAATGCAAAACTGAATAACACTATTCCAGGATATGCATTTCAGGTTTACAATAAGTATACATAAATTTACATCACTATTCGCTTGTGAATTTAGTACAATTAACTAATATTTCCAAAGGGGAGTTTGCCACCCAGACTTGTTTCCAAGGGAGATTTGGAGAAGAAGTTGGAAGTGACCAGTTTGGTGGCTGCATCATGTTCCATGCACCTCATCCAAATGAAAATCTGGCCATTGGCAGAATCGAATACACTGAGGTAAATAACAACATCTACTGGCATATTTGGTTTATACACACTTGTGAAGAATCTTTGCAATTTCATAATTCCCTTAATGCCTGAAAGATGCCTTATAAGATTTTAAAAATTAGTGCTAATTAGAGGATGCTTTAGGCATTTTCATGCACTGTTCAAATGCTGAATTTGGCTACTCTGTGTCCCTTTGTGTCAGATTTTCAATGCTGGTCAAGCATTTCGCCTGGGCCGCTACCCCATTCACTGGCACTTGATGGGTGATATTAAGTTCAAGTCATATGTTCGTGGCTGTGCCATCCACCAGACCTATAACCGTGCTGTCACTATACACAACACACATCACTTGCTGGTGGAGCGCAACTTGATCTACAACATCATGGGAGGAGCCTTCTTCATAGAGGATGGCATTGAGACAGGCAATGTCTTGCAGTATAATCTTGCTGTGTTCGTTAAGCAGAGCACCAGCTTGTTGAATGATGATGTGACACCAGCCGCCTTCTGGGTCACCAACCCTAATAACACTATCAGACATAATGCTGCTGCTGGAGGAACTCACTTTGGTTATTGGTACCGGATGCATGACCACCCAGATGGCCCGTCCTATGACAGCAATATCTGTCAGAAGCTGGTGCCTCTAGGTGAGTTCTACAACAACTCAGCTCACTCACAGGGTTGGTTTGGACTGTGGACCTTTCAGGAGTACTACCCCGTAGAGCAGGGCAACTGTGGCTCCACCAGGCCCCAACCAGCCGTGTTCCGGAAACTCATCTCCTGGAACAACCAAAAAGGAGCAGAGTGGGTGAACGTTGGAGCTGTGCAATTCAGCGAGTTCCTTATGGTAAACAATGAACTGGCTGGTGTGGAGTCCAAGCGCATCATCCAACAGTATGTGAGTGGCTGGGGGCTGACAGGTGGGGCAGCGTTAATCAACAGCACCTTGGTGGGTCATGTAGATGAGCTGGGCCTTGGTGAGAGCTACTGCACTGCACGAGGCATCGTCCTGCCTCTAGAAGATGGCATGAGCATCCTGAACACCAAATTCATGAGCTTCGATAGATCCTCTTGTGCTGCAATTGGTGTGGCTGAGATAGTTGGAACTTGCAGTCACTTTTGTGGAGGTTGGAGTGCTAAATTCAGTGGAATCCAGTTTTACCAGACACCTAACAAAGCTGCTTTTAGATGGGAACATGAGGTGGTTCTCATAGACACAGATGGATCCCTAACAGGTATTTATAAAGAATAATCACTACAAAAAAAAGTCAATGTACTGTTGCAGGGTTATAATAGTGTAGTAATAATAATAATAATAATAATAATAATAATAATAATAATGATTTGTATGTCCAGCTCATTTAAACCCTACAAACATCATTTTTAACAATGCTGCTACACAGATACAAATGTTAAGGTGGAAAAGTCTGAGGTCTGTAGACAATAATTGTCACTTTGTTTCCTGTTTTTTTTTTCTAACACAAAAAATAAAGTAATAATGATTTATGCATAGATGTTCAAATGTTTCATTTATAAAAATGGCTGCAGGCAGAATTCTTCATTGAACTCAGTAACTGATTCACTGCCCTGTTAGGGAAACCTGGATACAAGGTGTTGCCCAAGAGCAACCTACTGGATCCAGCCCACTGTTCTGACAGTGCTGCTTGGAGCATGGGATTCCCTGGAACAGTGTGTGATAACACAACAAGCTTCCACCGTCTGGCCTTTAACAACCCATCACCCTCCTCACTCTTAGCCAAAGATTTCATACTCACCAACACATACGGTATGGTGGCATGAGTTACATTTTTCATGTACTGTATAAAAAAAAGAAGTAAGCAGAAAACATATATCTGAGCTCCTTTAGCTAAATAATGTCTAGTACTTTATACATTTTCAAAGAAACGTAACAGCACAAAACAGAGAGTACAACATAACAATGAAAAGAATAGCCAAACCCATTTTTGTGTTTTTGTGGTTTTTTTTGTGTTTTTTTTTTATCTCATATTGTAGGTACTAGTGTTGTTCCCTTTACGGAGAAACTAATTACCCACACTTTTGGTTGGATGGCCCTTCTACCATCTGACCAAACCTACAACTGGTACTTCCGTGGCGCCTCCCAAATTAGCAACATCTCCTACAGTGCGATGTTCTACGGATTTGCGGTGATGACTTAGGAATAATCATTTACCATAAATCTTACTTTATAATTATTAATCTTACTACTCAGTGTTTACATGATTGCTCAAAGATTTCATTTGTTAGCACTGTGTTTTCACTGTTCTTTAAGAGGCTAATTTAATGCAAATGTGTCACACAAACACATTAGTCTATTTTGATCCACAACGTTTGGAATAGTTAGATTTTTCAATGCAATTAAGCAATGCATTTATTCACACTAGGTATGGTTTTATGCATTCACTTTTAATAATGCATGTTTAATTTTTAATAACAGTAATGGGTAGTGGTGTAGTAGCTGAGAAAAATACATCAGTAGCCCAATCTTTTTTTTTTAAGTAATAAGCCCCACTCAAATTATTTGATAAAAGTATTCCATTTCATCAAACTACATTTTTTTTCTGTCTTTTTTTCCTTAATAGCCTCAAGATTATGTAATCATAAATCACAACCTCACTCAAAGTCCAGACCAGTTTCGTATAGTGGACAACAGGAATGGCTCCGCTGTTCCCCTGGATCCCTCTGTGAATCTGAATGGAGATTGGTACTTTAACAAGTCTTCCAACAACCTCTTCTACTTAGGTAAAACTGTTCATTTCAGTCTTCATGTGTTTTACTAGACATTTTAACGCCAAGAAAACAGGAAAACCTGCAAACCCTCTGACATAATTGAAGCCAATCTTCTCCATTTTGTTGGATTATATTCATATAATGTTTGGGAAAAAACTGTTAATCCCATTCTTAACATTTATTTGATTCAATTCTTGTTACTTAGTGAGAGGTGTCAATAATTCTAGAGCTAACTGACCTACCATTGAATTATTAATTATTAATTATTAGGGTGGTGGTGGTCTAGTGGTAGGGTACTTGCCTACGGACCTCTGGGTCAAGAGGTCCCCAGTTTGAATCCCACCTCTAGCACTACCACCACTGGGTCCCTGAGCAAGACCCTTAACCCTGAGTTGCTCCAGGGGGACTGTCCCTGTAATTAGGACATGTAAGTCGCTCTGGATAAGAGCGTCTGCTAAATGGCGTGAATTAATTAATAATTATTGCATTATTAAAGTTGTTTAATACTAAAAAAGTTGTCTATTATTCTTTATTTTCCTGATGCAATTTGATTTGTTGCACTGTTCATGTGTTATGTAATGTGTTGTGTTATGTAATGCTATTTCCACAGTGTCTGGCAGAGGGAGTAGCAGGCGAAGCTTTGGTAGCGTTGACAGATCAACAGCAGACATTTCTGTGGGGTTCAGCGTGTATAACTGCTTCTACCCAAACTGCGTCCAGCCCACGCCACCTCCACCTGCCACCCTCCCTCCCATGCCCAGCAGCAGACCTGCTGATTTCATGTATGTCACAAACACTCAGGAAAGAAATTAATATGCAGCAGGTTTAGCAACCTAGCTAAAAGAAGGCACCTATTCTGATTCAATGACAGCATTTTACATATTACAGAAGACTTTGTATTGGAAGGAAAAATTACTTTTTTGAACCCAGTCAAACTAATTGAATGCTTGATTATGTGCCGTAAATAAAATTTCTACTTTCAAAGTTGCAACACTGAACTATTATTCCCCTCTAATTGCACTTTTCCAGTACTTAAGAGCTACATTTGGGAATAGTTAAATGGGATATTTTTGATGACTTACTTAATATTTAAATATTTTGTACTGATTTAATACTTTAATTACTTACTTAAATATTTAAACAATCACAGTGATTCCTTTTCTTCAGTAGTGTTCAGTCCCAACCCTTTATTTGGCCCCTGTAAATGTATTGTAGATATTTACCTTTAATTTAATGTAGCCATTAAAAAGCACTAGTAGTACCACTATGGCCCATGGGTTAAACCCACTGTAGTACCCAGTTTAGTAGACCATTACAAATAATGTCTTAATGGAAAGTGTGAGATGTATTTTGCTTTTTATAGTGCTTGGTCCAATCAGTCATTTTGGAGCTCTTCTCCAGACAACAACTTCACTGTACCACATGAGGGTGCCGATGTCATCATTCCTTTAGGTATTTTCTCATAGTAACACTTCAAAAAATTTTGATACTCAATGAAAAAGCCTGTCCTGGTATATTGTGGACCCATCCTCTGTTTTTCACAGGCACATGGGTGGTTTTGGACACAGTAATCCCTTCCTTAAACAAGCTGACAGTGGAAGGAATCCTGGAGATTCTAGACACCACAAACACCAGCTTAGTCATGAATGCCACTTACATTTCCATCCAGGTACACAGTGTTGGGTAGATGTCATAATAAAATGCATGTGAAAAGTGAAAGTGAATATTTATCATGACAAGCACAGCACTCAGTGAAGTACAACTAAATACACCTTCTGCATTTATCCCATACCCACACCGTGCAGCATTATGCAGCCATATTCAGTGCCTGGGGAGCATTGATGGGTACAGTATCTTGCTCAAGGGAACCCCTTTGCAAGATCCCAAGCTGCGCGTTTACGGCCGAACCACACCTACATCCAAGCGTTACAGAACCTGGGAACCTGTACCCATTTTTAGTTATTTTCTTTTATCAAGTGCAAGTTTCCTAGGCATGTTTTAAGCCCAACCTTGGACTAGAGCGCGATAAAATTGGAACTTCACCTTTAAAATAACCTTTAGTCCAGGACAGGTTTACTCTGGATCTTAGAACCGGACACAAGTATTATTAAATAATGATTTAAGATTAAGATTGACCATTTTAAACTTTAAAGCCTCATGTACAGAGTTCTTAAGAAAACAGATTTAAGGAAAATTTAAGGAAAACCTTTCAAACCTTTTCTTTTCAGTTTTAAACATTGTTTGTTGGCAAATTCTTGGTTTGTTGTGACAGTTAACTATAGTTTAATGTATATGCTGCCATAGGGAGGGCGTTTGATTGCAGGAACAGCCGACAAGCCTTTCAGAGGTGACCTACAGATCATACTGAGAGGGAACCATTACACACCTGAGTGGCCTCTGCCTGATGGACCAAATCAAGGATCAAAAGTGCTGGGTAAGGGCAAAATGAACTGTAATGATACAGCATAACATAAATATGAAAATATGATTGGTACAATAATCAGTTTTAACTAAAACGTAATTACAAAGAATGCAATTTAGGGAAAGCTTTAGGTTGATTAAGACAGTTCAAGTAAGTAAATAAAAAGTAGGTCTGGACTTGGACTAAATACAGTACAATGTACATTTACAATATTATGGTAGGCTTCATCTTTTTGTAATGGGTGCAGTTTCCTTTTACTCTTTACAAACTCTATTAGCATCCAATCATTTATCATGAGTAATTTTAAATAGTTCCTCTAAACTCAAGTTAAAGCCTTTGCCTTTCAGGTGTGTTTGGAACTCTTGACCTGTATGGATTGCCCCATAATGTGTATCGCGCTAAACTGGCCAGCACTGCTCCCGCTGGTTCCAGTTCTGTTTCACTCCAGGAACCAGTGGACTGGCAGGTAAGTCAAGTATAAAACAATAGATTAAATTTAATTACTTTCCTTCATCTGAAACTGCATTCTGTGAATTGTTCTCTCAGCATATATTCTCGATAATGTGATTGTCATTTTCTGAACAATTTGTCTTGCTTTAACCAGGCTGGAGATCAAATCGTTTTGTCTACCACCAGTTATGACCCATGGCAGACGGAAACTCGTACAATCACTGCAGTCTCAGAAGATGGGCTCACACTGACCATGGATCAGCCACTCGTTTATACACACATTGGTTAGTTCACATATTTGGGTAACTGCAGAACTGAATGTATGGCAGTGTAGCGGTTGCGGCGATCACTGAACGATTTCTTTATCCTTCTTAAATCGAACAGACACCGTTACAGAGTGGTGGCCTGTACGGGGACCTTCAGGGGTATAATTGTTGCCCCCATAATATTGAATATAGTGTCTGTATTTATCGTTCTGTTGTATTTTGGAGGAATACCATGCCGAGCCTAGGGGGTACCTCCCTTATGGCCATCGGCTATGGCAGCCTTATGTGCGGTGTCACATATACCCCCCCCCCCAGCTGGGTCACAAGGGGGAGGACCGTAAAACGGCTTTAAGTCCACCACATTTATTGTGTCGGTCTTCTCCCCACGTCGCACTTGATAGTTAACTGGACCTAGCTTCTTGACTATCTCAGCGGGTCCCGTCCACCTAGGAGCCAACTTGGCAGAGTAACCTCGGGCGGCGTCGGAGAGAAAAAGAAAGTGAAAGTGACTACCCTTGTCATTGCGAGGTCACGGCACAGCACACATGAACCACAACGAAATTGGACCTCTGCATTTTACCCATGCACACTCAAACCCGTGCAGCAGTGGGCAGCTATTGAAAGTGCCCAGGGAGCAGTGATGGGGACGGTACCTTGCTCAAGAGTACCTCAGGGCAACCTATTGGGAAGGGGTTTGAACCCCCGATCCTCCGATCATGCGGCTAACGCCCTAACCGCTAGGCCACCGCTGCCCCAGGAGAGCGTGAGTCCTAATCCATACATACACCGTGGATGGTACACCGGATTGGAACGTCCCCGATTGTACGTCCTCGCCTGTTTCGCCTGTGCCTTGG
>CM029368.1:31237007-31337007 GCA_017165825.1 Hepsetus odoe
ATATATATATATACAGTACTGTGCAAAAGTTTTAGGCAGGTGTGGAATAAATGCTGTAAACAAAGAATGCTTTCAGAAATGGAAGTGTTACTCATTTATTTTCATCAATCAACAAAATGCAGTGAATGAACAAAAGAGAAATCGAAATCAAATCAATATTTGGTGTGACCACCCTTTGCCTTCAAAACAGCATCAGTTCTTCTAGGTACACTTGCACACAGTTTTTGAAGGAACTCGGCTGGTAGGTTGTTCCAAACATCTTGAAGAACTAACCACAGATCTTCTGTGGATGTAGCTTCCTCACATCCTTCTGTCTCTTCATGTAATCCAGACACACTGGATGATGTTGAGATCAGGGCTCTGTGGGGGCCAGAAGAACTGATGCTGGTTTGAAGGCAAAAGGTAGTAATATTGATTTGATTTAGATTTTTCTTTTGTTCGCTCACTTTGCATTTTGTAAATTGATAAAAATAAACAATCATTATTTGTATTTCTGAAAGCATTCTTTGTTTACAGCATTTTTTTCCACACCTGCCTAAAACCTTTGCACAGTTCTGTAGATATAAAGTGTGAAAAACCCTACAAACATTCTCTACACAGATGCACATGTTAAGGTGGAAAAGAGGTCTGTAGGCAAACAAGTCACTTAGTATCATTAAAGAAACAAAGATTTTTGCATAGATGCTTAAATATTTCATTTTTTTAAATGGCTGCAGGCAAGATACTTCATTGAACAGGTAAACCACAGAATTTAGCTGGAGCAATGTGTTTCTGTGTCACTCAGTAACTGATTCACTGCCCTGATAGGGAAACCTGGATACAAGGTGCTGCCCAAGAGCAACCTACTGGATCCAGCCCACTGTTCCGACAGTGCTGCTTGGAGCATGGGATTCCCTGGAACAGTGTGTGATAACACAACAAGCTTCCACCGTCTGGCCTTTAACAACCCATCACCCTCCTCACTCTTAGCCAAAGATGTCATACTCACCAACACATACGGTATGGTATCATGGCTTACACTTTGTTTCAACATATTGGATAAAAATAGAAGCAAATAAGCAAAATCTGCTTAGTACTTTATACATTTTCATAGAACCAGAACAGACAGTACAACATAAGAATGAAAAGAATAACCAAGCCAATTTTGTGTTGTTTTTTTTTTTGTTGTTTGTTTGTTTGTTTGTTTTTTTAATCTCATATTGTAGGTACTAGTGTTGTTCCCTTTACGGAGAAACTAATTACCCACAATTTTGGTTGGATGGCACTTCTACCATCTGACCAAACCTACAACTGGTACTTCCATGGAGCTTCCCAAATTAGCAACATCTCCTACAGTGCGATGTTCTACGGATTTGGGGTAATGATTTTGCAATAATATTTTACTATAAATCTTACTTTATGCTTGCTACTCAGTGTTTACATAATTACTCAAAGATTTCATTTGTTTGCACTGGCTTTTGGTGTCACCCAAACATATTAATCTATTTTGATCCACTACATTTGGGATAATTTGATTTTTCAATGCAATGCCAGCTAAAATTATACAATAGAAAGAATTAAGAAAGTAAAAATAAAAAGGATTCCATTCCATCAAACTACTTGTTTTTCTGTCTTCTTTCCTTAATAGCCTCAAGATTATGTGATCATAAATCACAACCTCACTCAAAGCCCTGACCAGTTTCGTATAGTGGACAACAGGAATGGCTCCGCTGTTCCCCTGGATCCCTCTGTGAATCTGAATGGAGATTGGTACTTTAACAAGTCTTCCAACAACCTCTTCTACTTAGGTAAAACTGTTCTTCATATGTTTTGCTAGATATTTATAAGCCAAGAAAACAGGAAAACCTTCAAACCATCTGATGTAATCAAAGGCATTTTTCTCTGTTTTGTTGGATTATATTCACATAATGAAAAAAAAGAAAACAATCCCATCCTGAAGATTTATTTGATTTGATTCTTGTTGCTTAGTAAGAGGTTTCAATAATTCTAGCGCTAACTGGCCTACCACTTAATTATTAAAGTTGCTTGTACTAATATTCTTTGTTTTCCTGATGCCATTTGTTTTGTTTCACTGTTATGCTGTTAATATATTGTATGATGTTATTTCCACAGTGTCTGGCAAAGGGAGTAGCAGGAGTAGCATTGGTAGTGTTGACAGATCAACAGCAGACATTGCTGTGGGGTTCAGCGTGTATAACTGCTTCTACCCAAACTGTGTTCAGCCCACACCACCTCCACCTGCCACCCTCCCTCCCATGCCCAGCAGCAGACCCGCTGATTTTATGTATGTCACAAACACTCAGGAATTAAATTCATTTGCAGCAGGTTAAGCACGCTAATATAAAGCACCTATTCTGCATGCTATGACAGCATGTTACATATTACAGCAGACTTTGTTTTGGAAGGATTGATTGTCCATTAATCCTAATGGAAATGTTTGATAATGTGCCATAAATATAATTTCTACTGTCAAAGTTGAAACACTGAACTATTGTATTAGATCCCCTCTAATTGCACTTTTCAAGTACTTGAGAGCTAAATTTGGGAATAGTTAAATGAGTTATTTTTTAATAATTTGCTTTATATTTAAATCTTTTGTAGTTATATAATACTTGAATTACTTACTTAAATACTTACTTAAATACTAAAAACAATCTCAGTGAGTCCTTTTCTTCAGTAGTGTTCAGTCCCAACCCTTTATTTTGCCGCTGTAAATGTATTGTAAATATTTTGCCTTTAGTTTAATATAGCCATTAAACACACTAGAAGTACCATTACAGTTTAAACCCACTGTAGTACCCATTTAAGTAGACCAATTAAAAATAAGGTCTTAATGGAAAGTGAGAGTAAGATTTATTTTGCATTTTGTAGTGCTTGGTCCAATCAGTCATTTTGGAGCTCTTCTCCAGACAACAACTTCACTGTACCACTTGAGGGTGCCGATGTCATCATTCCTCTAGGTATGTTCTCATAATATGTAACACTCAGAAAAACGAAGATACTCAAAGGAAATCATATCTTGGTATATTGTGGACCAAGACTCATCTTCTGTTTTTCACAGGCACATGGGTGGTTTTGGACACTGTAATCCCTTCCTTAAACAAGCTAACAGTGGAAGGAATCCTGGAGATTCTGGACACCACAAACAGTAGCACAATTCTGAATGCCACTTACATTTCCATCCAGGTACACAGAGTTGGGTAGATGTCATAATAAAATGCATGTGAAAAGTGAAAGTGAATATTTGGCATTACAAGCACATCACTCAGTGAAGTACAACCAAATGCATCTTCTAATTCTAATCTGATTATTATTTTTTTTATTTTATTCACATTCATATATCATTTACTTTGTGTTTTGAGCTCTCAGCTTTAAATCTTTCACTCAAGTACTATCAGTTATAACCACTGCTTTTATGTTATTTATGAGCACATCCGTTATATAGTAAGGTGATTTTCTGTATGTAATATTTTTTTCTTGTAGAATAAGTTACATAATAAGAAAAAATGTCATCAGTGTGATCAGGCATGTTTAAACATTTGTATAAAACTACAGCCACCATTTACTCACAATCTATGAAGCCATTCTGAAGTCACCTCTAAGATAAAGAAACAGAACCTGGGAAACTGTGCCCATTTTAGTTATGTTTTGCCATATAATGCAAGTTTCCTAGGCATGTTTAAAGCCCAATCTTGGACTAAAGTGCAATAAAATTGGAACTTCACCTTCAAAATAACCATTAGCTCTTGATAGGTTTACTCTGAATCTGAGAGCTGGATATTTTTAAATCATGATTTAAGATTAAGATTAAAGGTTTACCCTTTAATACCTCACTTACAGGGTATTAAACACTTTGTAACACCAGTAGAGGTCGTTCCATGGTCTCTCTCAAGGAGCACTTGAGAGGTCCCTTTTTAAAAGTGAAGTCTTTTTTGCTCTAAACATTGTGGGCAAAATGATCAGTTTGTTGTTACAGTTAACTATAGTTTAATGTATATGCTGCCATAGGGAGGGCGTTTGATTGCAGGAACAGCTGACCAGCCTTTCAGAGGCGACCTACAGATCATACTGAGAGGGAACCATTACACACCTGAGTGGCCTCTACCTGATGGACCAAATCAAGGATCAAAAGTGCTGGGTAATGGCAAAATGAACTGTATTGATACAGTATAACATAAACATAAAAATATGGCTGATACTGATGTTACACAATAATTAGTTTTGAGTAAAACTTTATTGCATAGAATGCAATTTAGGGAAAGCTTAAGTTGCTTAAGACAGTTCAAGGAAGTAAATAAACAGTAGGTCTGGACTTGTAAAACATCTAAATATGGTCTAAATACAGTACAATGTACATTTACAGTATTATGGAAGACTCCATCTTTTTGTAAGGAGTGCAGTTTCCTTTTACTCTTTACAAACTCTTTTAGCATCTAGTCGTTTTTCATGAGTAGTTTTAAATAGTTCCTCTAAACACAATCGTGAAGTTAAAGCCTTTTCCTTTCAGGTGTGTTTGGAACTCTTGACTTGTATGGATTGCCCCACAATGTGTATCATACTAAACTGGCCAGCATTGCCCCAGCTGGTTCCAGTTCTGTTTCACTACAGGAATCAGTGGACTGGCAGGTTAGTCAAGTATAAAATAATAGATTATATTTAAATACTTTGTTTCATTTGAAACTGCATTCTGCAAAACATAAGCATATTCTTTATAGTGTGTTTGTCATTTTCTGAACTTCTTGTCTTGTTTTAACCAGGCTGGAGATCAAATCGTTCTGTCTACCACCAGTTATGACCCATGGCAGACGGAAACTCGTACAATCACAGCAGTCTCAGAAGATGGGCTCACATTGACCGTGGATCAGCCACTCACTTATACACACATTGGTTTGTTCACATATTTGGGTTACTGCAAAACTTAATGCATGGTAGATTATGCCTGATATCATACTTTCACATGTTTTCAATAAAACAGACATAAAATACATATTGTCTACAATAAAGCTAAATTTGGTCTTCCATGAGGAAAGAAATACTGTCTATCCTCAGATGGCTTAGGACGAACATAATACTGTGTAAATTACTCTCTAACAATCCATATATTTGACTTCACAGGGGAGAGCTACTCAGTGGCTGGTACATCACAGAACTATAGTCTAGCTGGTGATGTGGGTCTGCTTAGCAGGAATATTAAGATCATTGGGCAGGACTACCCCAACTTGTACACAGAATCATTTGGAGCAAGGGTGCTGGTGGGAACCTTCTCCAGTGGGGGAATCACCTTCAGAGGTTTGAATTTGTTACACAATTAAGCCTGTATGTCATTTATGGCGTTGCTTTGCTATATGCAAATGAGCTAGATAAAGTGTGTGTGCAAAAATGAACTTTTTAAGAAAGAAGGAAATTATTTATAACCAATGTAACAGTAATATAGTGAACTGAAAGTGAATATTTGTCACTGGGAAAAACAGCACAGTGAAACACAACATAATGCTTTATCTTCATTTCACCCACACACACATTACACACGCTATTTAAAGCACCCGGGGAGCAGTGATGGGGACGATGCCTTGCTCAAGGGTACCTCAGGGCAATCTACTCTTCTGGGATTCAAACCCATGACCTTACAATTCAATGACTTTTTTCACATTGGGGATGCTGGTAATCCCACCTCCTGCACTACCATCATTGGGTTCCTGATCAAAACCCTTAACCTCAGTTTGCTCCAGGGGGACTGTCCCTGTTGTTTAAAAAAAATTAAGTCACTCTGGATAAGAGCATCAGCCAAATGCTGTAAATTAAATAAATGAAATGATGGGACTTAGTCCCTATACCACAAGGCTACAGCATTGGCCCAGACAATGTCACATTCTCAAGTCTCACATTCAAGTTTTGGGTTTCAGTGGCAGTTTTGATTAACATTATTAGTTTTAGGGGGTAAACAAGTCTTGTTGATGCTTCTTATATCAAGTTCATCAAGTACACTTATTACTAGCAGGACATAATGTAATGGAAGTATCTAATGTTATAAATGGCAAGAGATAATCTATACAATAAAGCTTTGTTATATACAGCTAACTTCACATTAATACAAGTTTAAAGACATGTTTTATTGTAACTCTGTGGTTGTTAAAGGAAAAGCCCAGATAAGAGATGTAGAGTTTTACCACACTGGCCAAGAAGGTTGGACAGACTACACCGATCCCAGATACTCTTTGGCATTCCTTAACCTTGGAAGGGTGAGACAACCACCACTTATTTTAATATCATCTATGGGTGATGTTAATTGCCATGATCAGATAAATTCAAAAGGATGAGGTCTGTAATTTGCAGGAGATGTCTGTATTTTGCTTGTATTAGGGAGAACACCAATATGATGTATGAAATGGTAATAAAATCACTGAGCACTTGTGAAAGATCTCCACAGAGACCTCATTTGAATTTAATCCCTGCTGAAAATCGCTACTGTTCCTTGTTCAGCAGTTTGTAGAGATCTGTATTAAACTAATGAGTGAAAAGTTATCCATGAAATATTTTTAATTAATATCATACTTCCCCAGGTTCAGAATGAATCTTACATTAAGGGATGCGCTTTTCACCATGGCTTTTCTCCTGCTATTGGAATTTTTGGAACAGATGGACTGAGCGTTGATGACAGCATCATTCATCATACAGTAGGAGAAGGTGGCTTTGTTAAACTTCATTAATCTCAATGTAAAGGGTATAAAACCTGGGCATTGAAGCCATTTCAATTTAAAATTCTGAAGCAGGCCGTAATATCATTACTGAATGATTTTTCATTCAATAAATATGTTACGCTTGCATTTGAGCCATTAGGTTATGATCCTCTGTGGCTTTTCTAAAAACTGAAGGAAACTAGCAGTGCTTTCTACACTCATAGGAATCAGAGTGTGGAGCAACAACAATGTGATCCGGAGGAATCTGGTTACTCTCACACTTTGGACTGGATCATACAATGGAAGGGCAGAGGCCGTCAACTTTGACTGGAATGCAGCTATTGAGGTATGTGGAGGAATGATAGACAGAACGAATTAATGTTGAGGGTCAAACATTAAACATTTCTACTTTGCTTTTCTAGACAAATGTGGGAACAAATGTAGTTCTGCAGGGAAACATTGTAGCTGGTTATGAAAGAGTTGGATATCGAATCGACGGAGAACCATGTCCAGGTAATGTAAGGATAAACTGGATTTGCCATGTTGTTAATGATGAAATTTTAATCCTGAGTGATACTGTTTATACATACACCCAGAAAACTCAATGACAATGACAATTTGTAAATACAAATAAACACAGATTTTTAGAACAATAATAATTAGAACAAAAATAATTACCCGTTGAGCAGCAGGTAACCGACTAAACTTGTACATTTTAATCTTTTCTATTTGATATGTTAGGTTATTACAATGATGTGGCTCAATGGCATCAAAATGAGGCACATGGAGGCCTGTATGGGGTCTACATGAATAAAGATGGGCTACCTGGCTGTTCTCAGATCCAGGGTTTCACAGTTTGGAAAAGTTTTGATTTTGGCATTTACTTCCAGGTATGAGTTGTTTGATTGTGCAAGTTTACCTTCCACTCTTTACCTAATGATACTATATTTACTTCTATACAGATTTTTCATATCGCAGTACAAAGCTTTCTTTTCTGTTCTTGGTCAGGTGTCCATGAGCATAGTTGTTTCTAATGTGACCCTTGTGGATAATGGAATGGGCATCACGTCCTTAATCTATGAGCCGCCCTCAATCAGCCATGAATACTCCAACAAAACTGTGCTGATACAGGTAAGAATCAAACTATGACATAATTTGTGGCTTGACATAAACAGTAGACAAGTAATACAAAGGTAATTCTGAATGTAAATTAAGTTTTTTACTTAATTGATCCCTGATAAATTGTTTCTTTCCCAGAATGCCTTGATTGTTGGCAACAGCCCCAACTTTGACTGCACCGATAGTATTCCTCTAAATGGTACCAACATGGTTCTAAGTTCAACCAGTAGGGCTCCTCGACCACTTAACGGTACAGTTCCACTCTTTAGTTAGAAAACCGTTACTCATCAATTTCTAAATTAAATTTTATTCCTTTGTCTCCTGTGAAATGAGAACAATATTCACTTGTACCATGTTACCATATTCACATGTACCATGTTAGATATAGTAATTTTATCACATGGGGCAATTGTTTTTTTTTGTTTGTTTTTTTTTATCTAAACAACTTCTTCTTTCGGGTTATATCTGTATCCAATTCTTCCTGTCCTCTACATCTATCCTCTTTCACATTTCAACACCCTTCCCCCATCTCTCTTTGTTTCCATTATATCCAACCTGAGCTCTAACACACCAATTTCTAACCCTGTTCAACCTCATCATTCCCAGTGATGATGCATATCTAAGTATCTTTAACTCTGCCACCTGCAGCTCTGCTGCCTTTCTTTTCATTCGTGCCACCATCTCAGAAGTGTGAAAGAGAGGTAAAGTTTGCAGCAGGTTGGAATGGGTGGAGACAAGTTGCAGGACAGATCTGTCATAAATGGTTAAAAGTAACAAAAGTAAAAGAGAAAGTTTACAAGACGGTAGTGAGACCAGCCTTGTTGGTACAGTTAGTTAAAATCAGGATGTGAAACAATGAAACAAAAATCTCAGGGTTGAAGAGCAGTGTGCACAATAATCAAGAACAAATCCTACATATCCTAACTCTCCATCAACAAAATGAATAATGTTTAATGAATAATCGATGATCATAACATAACCATAACCACCAGTACCCCACCTGAAAAAAAAAAACAGAATAGGTGGGCGTCCCATGTTCACACTATGTGTTTCACTCACTGGTTAAAATCATGCTCCTCAATATTTAAAATATCTGTTAAATTAACTGGCTTATAATTGACTTCTGATTGCTTTCTTCTCTGTGGCAGGTGGAAAGTCTGGAATCTCCTGGCCAACATTTGAGTCTGCACAGAATGGAGCCCCGACAAAATCCCATGATGGACTCATGAGTTACAATGCCATCAGTGGACTCCTGACTGTCACTGGCAAGATTTATTTAATGATTTTATTATAATAGATGTTGGCAACTGAGAATACGTGCTGTTAAGCCACATAAAAGTTCACTTGAAGTTGCCTAAATGTCTTTCATTTTTATCTTCCAGATACCACTTTTGTTGGGTTTAGAAATGTGTGCTCAAGCCAGACCAATTACATGTTTTTAACCAGTCCAGACAATGAGGACCTGCAGCACCCAATCTATGTTCAGAGGATCACCAAAGTGGACAGCACTGAGGAAGCTGAGGTGTTTATTCATCGACCAGATCTGAGGTACATTTTGTTGCTTTGTTAATCACTAAATTTTTCTTTTGATATACTTACACGCTAGATGTTTTACAAATTGTCCCTCTAACAAACAGAACATTTTGTACACTTTACAAAAGTTTCTTTGACCAGATTTTGACTTTTCAGAGGAAATTTCCATGGGTGGTTTATGGAATGACGATATTCATATATGTTGTGATGCTTTATAAAATTATTAAATAATTCAAACCTGCACAGTGATTATTATTTCAGTCTAATGATACAAAAATGATCAAAAATCTGTAACCAAACATAATATGAGTAGTAGAAGATAACAGTGATAAGATAAATGCAAGGTGTTTTGGACCTCATTTCCTAAAAATATAACTCATTTGTTCAAAGCGGAGGATAATAGAACCATTACCACTCAGATCAGACATTCTGCTTCAGTTCCCAGCTTTGCAAAGAATTCTTTTCCTTAAGCATAATTACACTGTTATCTACTTTCCTTCAAATGCAGAGCATGATTTTTCCCTTTTGAGTCCCCTCAAATGTTACATGTCTCTGGCTCTCTCACAACTCTCTAATGTTCTTATTACAGCAAGGCAAACCCATCTGATTGTGTGGATATGGTCTGTGACGCTAAGAGGAAAAGCCTTTTGAATGACCTGGACGGTAGCTTCCTGGGAGCCAAAGGGGCAGTTGTTCCTCAGTCTGAGTACCAGTGGAATGGGAACCCCCAGTATGGGTTGGGAGATTATCGCATCCCTAAAGTTATGCTTACCTACCTCAATGGGAGCCGTATTGCTGTGAACCAGATAGCACCAAATAAAGGTGTGTTTTTTTATTTTTCATTGACCCAAACAATGGCAGGTCCTCACATAGACAGGAGTTAAAAATTATGTCTTTTCTATTTTAGGTTATGTCTCTGAAAAGCCTATAATCACTAATATTAATGACCCTATAATATTAATAGTTCAGCTCAACATAACTCTTGGACTGCACTTCAAGGCTCCTGTAACTGACATGAAGTAATGGTAGCTTTCTATAATGGTTCAGTTCAAACATTTGGCAAGAATAGCATATTCTGAGTCACAGGAACATTTATAAATGTTAATTTAGACTTAATCAGAACACAAAGTAGTGGTGCATACTTCACATACTTCAGTGCACTATCCACCCTACACAGGACTGATCTTTGTAAAATGAATTGTTCATTACAATGCATAAACAAAGACTGCACTGCATAAATGACAGGTTCATTTGGCATACAGGTATAATCCGGGACTCTAGCTGCATATATATGAGCACATGGCAGGCCTATAAGTGCTTTGGGCTGAACTACAGGATGTTAGTGATTGAAAGTCTGGACTCAGACAGTGAAACAAGACGTCTCTCTCCCGTGGCTGTGCTGGGAGGCAGCTACGTGGACCTGCTGAATGGTATTTTCCCACCTTTGCACCTGACTTTGGGGTTACAAAATGTCACAACATTTAAGTACATTTAAGCCTAAAAGAAGATTTGTCTTTATGTATGCAACTATTGCAGTACTTGCCAAAGGTGGTTGATTAGCTTTCTTGCTTAAAAATTGTAGTGAAAATATTCAATATTTCTTATTATGAGATTGACAGAAGATTCATTTTTGAAAATATATTCTAGTCATATTTTAATCTGGTTTTATTCAAAATGACTGATCAGCTTTAACCATGTAGATGCTGAAAATCAGATGATTATATCACTGTTTGCATCTTTTAGAAATTCATTTGACAATCATTTTGCTCAATGATGTTTTCTGAAACCAAAATATAACATGAGTGTGTCCCATCCTGTCTCTCTACAAAGGCCCACAAGACCATGGCTGGTGTTTCGGCTACACATGTCAAAAGAGAGTGTCCCTCTTCCACAGCATTGTAGCCACAAACAAGTCCTTTGACATCTTTTTCACCAGTACATCCCCACAGAACATGAGACTCATGATGCTCAGTGCTATGCCTAGTGAGGTACTATATTCTTTGGTGCTATCTGAAAACATTAAAGCATGCATAATGAGCCCACCAAGAGGCTCCCAAATTTTTTTTGTTATTTGTCCCCTTTCTTTTTGTTCCAGACGGTTCGGGCGGCCATATTTTTCTCAAACCCTCAGCGTCTTGATGTCTATGTGGACAATCTTCTGGTCGCACCAAACAATGCACAGTGGAACAGTGACAGAACAGATTACACTCTGCTTAAACCTGCCTATACTGGTACAGTAAAGCAGTGGTATACTAAGAATAATAAGACAAGTGCTTGAAAATGCAGCTTAACATTGTACTTGCCAGTTTCACTGTATTCTCTTCTCCACTCTCTGTCTTTCAGGGCAGTATGTCCCCAGTCTTGATTCCTCTCTCGGCTCCAACTTCTTTGACCCTGATTACAAAATGCTGTACATTCTGCTCCGAGGCTCCAACCCTGTTGAAATCCACACATCTCCACTTCTCTTCATTGCCTTCAACCTTCCAGCCATGACTGAGGCACAGTTCTTTGGTGACAAACTGGTCACCAACCTGGCTCTTTTCCTTAAGGTTCCCAGCAACATGATCCGCATCACCAACATCATCCGAGAGGGTTCGGCTCGACGGCGGAGGGCCACTGGACTGACAGTGCAAGTGGAGATCAAACACCCTCCTGTGAACCAGACATCTACCAATAATACCAGTGGTGAGCATACGCTGAGGATGAACAGAACACACACACTGTGTTTTTATATTGTACATTGCATGTCAAATGTCAGGGGAAACCTTGTATTATTGTAATATTTTCCAGTTCAATTTCACTGTTAGTTCACAGTGAAGTAGAAAAACATCTGCAAATGTTTAGTCACCTGTTAAAGCAACTACAGTCCCGTGTAGGAGCTAGGACATCCCGGTCAACTCATTTTGTTGAATTTTGAAGTATACATCCTCTGCAGGGTAAACACTTTGACATATTTTAATGTAATACCACATTTTTTTATTTGTTTTCCTTTTTTTCCATTATGTTAGCAAATAGACACCAAATAAATGATTTAAGTGGAAATGTTATATTTAGGTTTGCCTCCTATTGTAATGGTGATAAACATAAACAGCCCCCTTAATGGAGCACATGGCCGGGTCCACAAAGCATAACAAACCAAAGAAGGGGCCCCTGACCAGCCACAGCCACATCCAGGGCTGCTGGCGGTGGTGAGGGGTATCCCAAAGCTCTAGTCCATGGTTGGCCCCCTGATCATAAGCGCAGCCTCTCCCACTTGGCATAGGAGGCTGCCATGATAGAAGCAGAACAGCAGTGGAAGGCCACCACCACTCCTGCTTCTCCTCAGGGAAAGAGTTTGGCCGGTGTTCTGTTGTGCTCTGAGCACCCTTCTCAGAGTTCTCACATGGCTGCTCAGCCTCTGGAATCTTTACCTGCCTCTCCTTCTCCATCACACTGTTCCTCAGCTGCTCCACTTTGGAGTTATCCACCAGGGTCCCAGCATGCACTGGTGTCTGCTGACTGAGTTGAGATTCCAAGATTCTTCAATTTTGCTTCCATACCTCTGACATGCTTTTCCAGCTCTGTGGGCTTACTGGCCTCTCTCCGGGCTTTTCTCAGTTCAGCCTGCAGAGCGACACTGTTGTCCTGCACCTACTTCAGCTCTGCCCTGGTTTGATTCAGCTGTTCTTCCATAGTGGCCACTTTAGCTGCCTCCAGCTTCTACTGAAAGGTTGGAATCTCTACTCTCTTTGATGCCTGGTGCGCAGTTTGGTTCTTCTGTTCATCTGTTTTCTCCAGCCTCTCTCTTCGGACAACAATCACAGCTTGCAGCTTTTTCCTGAAGACCTCTCTCTCTTTTGTGAATTTACTGATCTCCCCTTGAAGCTTACCTTTGTCTTGAGCCAGAGCTTTTCTTTCTGTTTCCATGGTTTCAATCTCCCTCTGACAAAGAGACAAGAGTCCTTTAAGTTGAGAAAGCAGATTGGTGATCTTTTCCTCGTGTTTCAACCTTTCGTCTGTGGCCGAGGCGATCACTGTAACACAGATGCTTCTTTCTCTGTCAGCTGCTGGTTGAGCCTTGTCAGCAATTCCCTCTGTTGAGTGATCTGAATGTTCATGCATCTGATCTGTTCATTTCTTTGGTGAATGTCCATGAGAAGTGCATTGTGGTTCACATTGGCCTGTCGGAGCTCTTCTGATCCATTCCTTAGTTTCTCCTGGGTACTGTTCAAGCTATTAGTTAACCAAATGATTTGTTCACCCTTTTACAGTTCTTTTCATATTCTAGGTACTCAGCCTGCTTTTCCTCCAGTTTCCTACTAACTTTAGCTAATTCTTCCTGAAGGGAACATACCTCAGACTGGTTGCTCTCCTGCAGCTGGTGATTCATGGCATGGAGGGAGACCTTGTCTTTTACCAATTTCTTACACTTCGCCTCCAGTTCCAGTGCAAAACGTGTCTCAGTTCAAGATTTTCAATTTCCTTGGCTTGAGTGCTGATTAAATTTCCTGAACATGGTTTCTGCTCACTTCAGCCTCTAATTCTCCTGAAGCCTCTCTGACACTTGACAATTGGCCAGTGTAGCATTCCTTAACTTTACATTCAAAACATCAAGATCCTGGTTCCGTGCACAAATTTCGTGATCCTTGGCTGTGAGTTCAGCCTCCTTTCCCTGGAGCTGCTCGGCAAGAACAATTTTTCTTGTTCTTGATAAAGAAAAGAAAAAATCTTTCTTTGCCCAGAACAGACAGTCACACATTTTCAGATTCCTGAAGCGTTTGTTCCAATCTTTGAACTTGCAAAGTCAGTTCACTGATTATTCCATCATTCCCACTAACCTGGAGCTGCTCCTTCTCTGCCTTCTTCCTGGCAGATGGGTTAGTGGTACTGGGTTTGGGGGTCGACTCCTTGATGCATGAAAGCATGCCACTTTCCATGCTGCGAAGGGTCTTCATGGTCGACCTTCCAGGCACTGGGGGCATTTTCTGCCAGCTTCCTGCTTTCCGTGTCACGGGCGGTCTTCTTTGCCAATTTCACGCTCTCCCTGTCACAGGCTGCCTTCTTTGCCATCTTCCCACGTTGAATGGCGCAGGGGGCATTCACTACCAACATCCCGCGTTGAATGCCGCCAGCCGTCATCGAAGCCCCGCCATCCATGTTGTGGGCGGGAAAAGACACGTGGTTCAGCAGGCCGAGGTTCCGCTTTGTTTTTGCGGCTATGGAAACCATCACCCAGAGAAAAAGCATAAACCGATCCATGCGCAGCTCGGGCTCCAGGGTGGAAATAAGCTGGATCTGCGACTTCAGATGCTTCAGACAGCGCCCGAGCCGTCTGTCGCACCCACTCCTCACTCTCCAAATGCTCACAGAGATCCAGAGAAGCAAAACCTGCCATCGCCCTAATCTCCCATGTCTTTATTAGCTGCAGCATCTCTTCGACACTGTTCGCTGCTGCCCACAACACATGCTCTTGTTCGCCCTCATGGCTCGCGACGTCCAGGTTATGGTGGTTAATTTCTGTAAAGGTGGCGGGGTGCGGGTAGGATGTCAACACAAAGGCAGTGGTCCAGAACATAACTTTATTATCCATAGTAACCAAAAAACCAGGATACAGGAACTAAAACACCACCATTAACTTAAGGCTTCACCTTGCGAATGAGCCATGCTCTGTTCTGACTCATTGGAGCTTAAATAGTCAGCCCCAATGAAACACCCCTGTGCCTTCATAAGCTCAGGTTTGCTCAGTCAGAACAGAGCGCCCTCTACTGCACCAAACATGCAGCCTTCACAACCCACCACTGTTTGCATGTCAGTTATATGGGTCATACATTTTTTCAGACCATTCAACAAGCTTGACCTTCGCATGTTTTATTTTTACAGTTTTCACAACAGTCGCAGTTGCCATATTTAAACTTAAGTTTGATTGCATATTTTACAAAATTTGCAGAATTTGCAGAATTCATAAAAAAATAATCAGCCAAAAAATGTGGGAGAAAAAACACTTACATACAAGTGAATAATCCTCTGGTTGTATTTAATCTAACCTCCATGTTTTAAACCATGATGATTTGACACTTTCCTTTTCCAAACTGTTGCTAAAAAACATACTGAAACTATTCTGTCCCAAAGTTAAACAAAGAAAACGTGCTGATTGATTGACATGTTTTAGGTAATCAAACGATGTGGTAACAACTATAGGGGAGCATTCATAAGTCTACATGACATCTACAAAAATCATTACACTTTCTGGTGTGAAAGTGAAAAAAGCAGCCTTTTTAAAAACTTTGGAAATATTAATGCATGTTTATGACTAGTGTCTTCATAGATTTTTCATTAAATAGATGTTTAGTAATTGATGTAATTAATGTTGTTTAGTAATTGAATTGATTAAAAGGAAAGCTATTTCTTTCTAAGCAGTAATATCAAGAAAAACAAACTGATCAAACTGAACTTATCTGCATCTATCAGGCACTGATTCTGCATCAACTGTACGTCTTTTGCAGCTGTGGAGCAGTTTGCAGTGCTGAAGCAAATTGCTGATAGTCTGGGCCAGGCTGCAGTTTCTGGCAATCTGAGTCAGTCCATCGGCTTCAATGTGTCATCACTGGGCATTGTTCCCCCGTCTCCTCCACCCAGTGACCCATCGTGGAGTCAAGTAAGATTTAAATGCATTTATAACTGATGTTATTAGTTCGCTGAATCTACAGAGCACCACAGTTTGACTTAGATGGTACCTGTTTTAGTGACTGGGCTGTAATGAAATATTTAATGATTATGTGCTGTTTTCATAAATGCTTATTATTCGGTGGAATAAACATTTATGAGTGCCCTTTACCCACAAAAGAATTTCATTTTATTGCTCTTGTACATAGATATTTGTACTCAGATGTTTCCATTTCACATCCAACCAATAGGAAATACTTTGTACATATCTCAGTGATTGAAATTCCATGGGAGAAGGGTGGCACTGTGGCCTCACAGTGAAAATGTTCTGATTTCGATTGCCAGTCCCAGGAGACTTTCACTGTATTCTTTCAGTCTGGAGTTTGCATGTAATCCTTGTGTCCACATGCTCAGAGCTCCTGTTAAAAGCTCCTGTTATCAGGTGGATAAGAACAATGCTAAAGTGCCCCTATGTGTGTCTATGTTTGCTGGAACGTGCTTACTTGTTGGTCTGCCAATCCTTGGACTGGTAAACCATCTAGGCTTTTGCCTTGGGATAGACTTCAGCATCCCTGATTAGGAGAAGCGCTTTGGAAAATGGATGGATGTTTGAGTTCCACAGACAAACAATTCAGCAAGCATCTGTCTGTCTCCCTCTCTGTGTTAGGTGGCCAGTCAGGATGTGACAAGGCAGAGTCAACCAGTGCAGACGCTGAACACAGTATCTTCTCTACTAGTGTTAGTGGACCCAGTGTCAGGTTTTCAACCAGGACCCCTTATTGTGCAGCCATGTATTATGGCAGTGGACCAGACGGTGAGACTCACACCATCACTGTAATGGCAAAAAGACATAATGCATTTTTTTAAGTTAATACTAGCCCACAGGTTGAGTGTCATAAGTTGGTTAAACCCACCGCATGGCAGTCACTTTACCTACTATGCTATAACTGCTATTACATGTACAACAGGGGATTTTATGACCTAAAATTTAATCCTAACCTTCGATTTAAAAGGTTCATTGGTGAATTCAATATCAAAATTTAGACCAGAATAAAATCCATGTAAAATACACAGAATTATATTAATTGTCTCATATGATCTCTGCTATAAAGCAAACTGATAAAGGGTATGAAGAGCTTGTTAACTGGGCAGTGTTTTATCACAAAATGACTTATATATTTTTTATTTCTAAAACATTCAGTGAAGGTGAACATCTAGAATTTGGATGAAAGCCATAGTTAAGAAATATGTATTGCAATATATTGTATAAGTCCATCCTCCCTAAATGCCTTCTGACCTTTTCCTCCAGGGTGCCTGTGTATCAGTGGGAGTGACATCTCTAACCATTTCAGCTGTGCTCAAAGACAAACAAGGAAATTTTGTAGATGCCCTGCTTGGAAACACCACCATCCCTTTCTCAAGCTGCTGGGCCAATTATACTGACCTGGCAATCAATACTACTGGTGAGTGATCTCCTACTTTCAGTTGCCATTCTTCCAGATCACCAAAGAAAATCAATGTTTTAAGGGCTGCAATCAGGCTGCAGTACCAAATCCATGGAGCAAAAGTAGCAGGGCTACAGGGCTATAGATAATATAAAGTCTGATCCTTTGAACCATGCATAGTACTATATATGCATATAGTACTGTGCATATTTGGTTATATTTTGCTAGGAAAATGAAAGCGTGACATTTGCAACATATGCAAACATAAATTAAATACATTATATAACACAAAGAGAGTTCCTTTGAGTAGTCTTCTTAAGTAGACTTCAGGAGTTCTCCAGGCTTCTTAAAGGAAATTTCAAACCTTTTTTGGACATTGGCTGCCTTTTGTACAGGGACTGAGAGGCAAAACCTTTGAAAGTCTGTGGCCTGGAGAAGTAACAATAACAATATACAATTTATATTAACAATACAAGAAAGTCTGTCTCACGACCTTTGCACAGTATGGAAAATTGTCCATTTAGCAAATGATTTCCTAATTGTCCAACTTGTCCAACTTACACAGGAGCAAGCATGTCATTGGCTTTCACTCTGAATACATTGACAATTCAGTCCAGATCTTTCTCTGTCATGGCTTTGACACCTACAACAGGCGTTAATGGTAAGTCAGATTCTCTTAACATCGCTTAAATATTCCTACAAGCTTTTCTTCATAAGCTTTAGTAAAGCATTATCAGCTGTTACCTAGGCTACCACTCTGCAGCACCTTTTTCATTGCCCTTGAGTTCATACGCTGTTAATTATTGTATACAATATATAATATATTGTATTAAAATTCTAACATCTACCATTGTCAAAAAGAATGAACCCTTAAAACAGCTTAAAACATCCATAGAAAGGAATTTGCCCCAGCTACAGCATTATAAAGCATGTGCCTCCTACAGCCGTCTGAACAAAGTAGCTGAAAGTGTAATGACAAGTTTTGGGAGCTTTCTTTTTTTGCATTAACTAAAGATGAGTTAAAGCTAAGCAGCATCCATTCTAGGCCTGGGTGACTTTAATGTGAAAGTTGGTGCACTGGAAAAAGAACTGACAGAGAACTAGAAATGACATGAACTGTTATCCTTCTATGGCTATGTTATATTTGTGAATCTTTAACAGGAAAACATTGCACTTCTGTTTGGATTTCACTCAGTCCACCAATCCATTTTTATTTAACTGGGAAAAATTAAGAATAACTACTACTAAACCTTCCTTATTTTAAACCAAAACCAAAGACTATATTAAGGTCACTCTTAAATAGGTGTCCTGCTATTTGGACAGCCCCAACATTACATGTAAACATGGAATGAAAAATCTGACATTTTAGAGGATTAGGAAACTTTATAACTTATTAAACTCTGTTCAAGGCATCTTGTTCTAGCATCCTGTTTACTTCTATTGTTGCTCCTGCTCCCACATATTCTAATGTTCTTCCACTTTATCACACTCCACAGCCACCAGCAGCAGCCAGAACTCATCCACAGTGATGACAACCAGCATCACTGCATCACAAGCATCACCAGCAACCAGCACTAACCCTAGCAACTCCAGTCCTGCACACACAACAGGGGCTGTAAATATGCTAATGCTACTGAGCATCCTGCACCTCTTGTACTGTGCAGTGTGAAACGTTCATGTGGGCTGCTCAGCACCTTAACACATTCCTTATTATACTCAAAAGAAATCATAGTTCTTTAATATATATTCTCATATTCTAAAGAATCATTTCTAATCATATTTAAAATGAAATTAAAACTTCTTCAAAATCTTCTTTATTAAGTATTGCCCCAAGATGTTTATTCAAGCTAGGTGACAGACCCTTTGGAGCAAACAATGGTGTCAACCAATGTGTGGGCAGCCAGACTGGTATCATTGCTCATAATTATTTTTAAAATACAGGGATAACACAAGACATGCATCAGGATATTAGAAAAAAATCATGAGCCACTGAATGCATTACAGACCAAAAAGGATCATTTTCATATGTTCATACAGATGTTGATTAAAATCGTGGTTTCTTAAGCCAAGTGCCATAAGCCAGCATTATGAGCTGTCAGCTAGACCATCTTCTCAGCCACACACCACTACGTCACACTGTTATGTACTGGTGTGAGATCTTAATAGCATTACAGCATCTTACTTGAGCTTGATAAAAATAAATGTAAAAATTTAGTAGACACGGCATGGGAATTTAGTGTCTACTAAATTTTAGAATTTTTTTCAAAAAAGAATATATCTGTATCTCTTCCAAGCCAGGTGATATATGAGTATAAAAGGAGAGGGGAAATACTGTTATTCATTGCGTGAAAGTGAAAGTGACTAATTGTCATTGTGAAACACACAGCATAGCACACAGTGAAACACAACAAAATGCTTCTTCTGCATTTCACCCATACACACCGTGCAGTAGGGGGCAGCCATTCAAAGCACATGGGTAGCAATGATGGGGACAATTCCTTGCTCAAGGGTACCTCAGGGCTGGTCTGAGATTTAAACTCCAGACCTTCTGATCTCTGATGTCAAGATGTCCATAACATTCCCATAACAAAGCCTTATAAAAGGTGTGATCATCAATGTCAGATAACAACATAAATCAAACATTTTTGAAAGAAGGCATTCTGCTGAAAGATACAGCCACAACAGTCTGCCTCCAGGACAAACCTTAGATCAAATCTTGGATACCTTTGATGTCATGTATCCTAAGAAGACTGTCACTTTCTTTGGAAGCTAAAATAAGTCACCACACATTTATCACCACATTTACATTAGGTTCAGCCAGATATTGACTTAAAAGCAGTCCATCTTCAGTGTCTGTTTCCAAAAAGCCATGTTTTTTACTCGTCTAACCATGGAGTCTGGTTCCAATCATTCTTTTTACGTTCATTGAGTGTTCTTCATTTTAATGTCTTTTTGTGACCCCATGGTGAACTCTGTTTCTGTAACTCACCAAGTGTGAGAAGGCAAGAAATGCATGTATCTACCTGGCAACATCACAGCCCCAGTTGTTTGAAACTTCCCAATACAACCCTAACAGTGGATGCGTTGGTAATCTGTTATAATAGCCATTGGTTGATTTTTTAAAGTGATCATTTTATTTGGAAATAATGTGTCACATATAACACATAAATATTAGGAGAATTTTAAGTATCTTGAATTTTGGAACAACTTGCAATGATTTCACCTAATGGGAAGATTTTGCTCCTATGTTCAGCTTATGATCAAGCTCATCAACATTATTAATTGTCTTTCTAGCTCATTTATATCAAAGATGCCAGTTATTCTGTAGCACAATAGCAGCATGGGGCATTTTGCTGATCACAGCAAATGTTTCAAATATTTAAACTGCACTTTATTGATATGTTGTTTTTGTTCTAACCTTCTTATAATGTGCTAAATAATCAATAAAACTGAATAGCTTAAAAAAATCAAATGTGTTTTCCTTTTTACAAAACAATACACTAGAAAATAGGAAGTCTGAACAAATGTATGCGTCAAAGTGAAGTGAAAGTAACTATATGTCATTGTGAACACACCACAGTTGGGCACCACAAAATGCTTTCTTCTGCATTTAACCCCTGCACACAATGAGCAGACATACACTACCAGTCAAAAGTTTTAGAACACCCCAATTTTTCAAGGTTTTATTGAAATTCAAATAGTTAATGTCCAATGAATAGCTTGAAATGGTGCAAAGGTAAGCGGTGAACAGCCAGAGGCTGAAAAAAAGGAAAGGTTATCCAAAACTGGAAAATAATGTAGATTTCAGAAAGAGATCTTTTTCAAGCAACAACTTAAAGCAAGGTTAACAACTTAAAGCTGTTTTGCAGCAATCTGGGTTAATCAAGCCTTGAAAGTTGGTTCTACCGATTCCTATAGGCGTCCCAACTTTTCCCCATTACTTGTAACCCCTTCTGTCTCCATATAAGTAGTGCTGGAACACACTGTGGTACCATTCCTTCGTGCGCATTATTTAAACAGGACTGCATTGCAGAAAGTGTGTTGCTGTAAAAATTGTGAGAAAGGGGTAGTTAACAATGAAAGACTGACAGATCATCATAACACTTAGTGTAGGTCCTTCCTACAAAGAAATTGCAAAGAAAGTCAAGGTGTCAGTGAATACAGACTCCTTCACCATCAAAAGGCTCTCTGAAACTGGGAGCAACTCTGACAGATGGCAGACCAAAAGCCGCAAAAGCATCAGAAGACAAGTTTCTGAGAGTCAACAGCTTGCGTGATAGCCGGCTCACAGGACCACAGCTTCAATCACAGCTCAGTAGTGGTCGTGCTAAGCAAGTCTCAGTGTCAACAGTAAAGAGAAGACTTTGAGTTGCAGTTTTGACAGGTTGAGTTGCAGCAAGAAAGGCATTGCTCAGATCTCAGAATAAGAAAAAGAGGCTTGCACGGTGGTGCAGTGGGTATTGCTGTTGCCTCACAGTGAGAAGGCCCTGGGTTTGATTCCCAGGCGGGGCGGTGTGGGCCTTTTTTTGTGTGTGGAGTTTGCATGTTCTGTGTCCATGTGGGTGTTCTCCAGAAGCTCCAAATTCTTCACACCATCCAAAGACATGCATATCAGATGGTGGATTGGAGATGCTAAATTGCCTGTAGGTGTGAGTGGTTCTGCCCTGTGATGGACTGGTGACCTGTCCAGGGTGTTTCTTTGCCTTTTGCCATGTAAGAGCTGGAAAAGTCTCCATCTCCATCCCCCAACCCCCCACCCCTGCAACCCTGATTAGGACAAGCGGCTATGAAAATGAGAGAGAGGCTTGCCTGCACCATGAAACACCACCAATGGACAACTGAAGACTTGAAGATAGTGTTATGGATGGATGAAAATCTGACATCTTCACTTCATTACACTGGATTTTTGTATGTTGTCAAGTAAGTGAAATGATGGTTCCTCAGTGTGTGACATCAACTGTTGAACATGGATGAGGAAGCATGATGATCTGGGGCCGTTTTGCTGGATCCAGGTTTTCGGTAACTTGTAAGAGTGAGAGGCACCTGAACCAGAACAGCTACCACAGCATTCTTTAGCACCATGCAGTTCTCTCTGGAGTGCATCAAGTTGGTCAGAGGTTCATCCTACAGGAAGATAATGACCCAAAACACAAGTTATATAAGTAACAAAGTTGGGAATAACTTTCTAAAGAATATTTGATTTCCATTGTAGAAAGAATGCCACACGTGTGTTATATTTACCAAAGGTGGCTACTTCAGAAATACGTTTTGGTGTAACTTCAATTGTTTATTTGTTCTATTCAAGAACTATTCAAGCTCTATTCATCATGTGCAGAGTACAATGAGACATTGAACTGCTGGAATTCTCTTTTTTTTTTTTATGGAAAAATTTGGGTGTTTAAAAACTTTTGGCCAGTTTAGTGTTTAGAGATGATACCCTTTTCAAGGCAGCAGTAGCCTAGTGGTTAGGGAGTTGGCCTCCGGATCGGCAGATTATGCAGAGGTTTAATTTCACTTTGGTTCACTGTGTGCTCTGCCGTGGTTCACCATGATAAGAATGGTCACTTTCACTTCAGTTTCTTAAAAGTGTAAAAGTTTACCTCAAGATAAATCTACCGGTACTCGACTCAAGCCCACCTATTTTGCTAAATTTGACTTTTTCCCAAATTTAAGGCTCTTTTTTTAGTTTAAAATTTTAATTCTATAAGCTAGGAGGTAGACTTTTCACAATATGGTTCTTTTTCCTGTGCCCCTTTTAAACTTTCCTTTTATAACCAGGATATTTTTTTTCCCTATGTGTTCTTGAAGCCTTTCTGAGCGCCTTGGCTGAATGCAATTCTATTGTTGACCACTAGAGGTCTTAAGAACTCCAGTTCATCAAGCGCCCAGATGTTTCTCCTGAATCTCTCCAACATCAGCACAATTAGGTCATAAATAAAAGCACGTTGACTCTTTTGCACAATAAAAGACAAGATGTGATAAAACCCAATAAAGCAAACGCATGACTCCGCGTAGAAGGCAAGTAATTAAGTATTTCTTTGGGCTGAATGTTCTTCTCACAGGCAGACATCACTTGTTTTTTTAAACACAGAGGATGGGACACTTCAGGTCCTGGGAGGAAAGTAGCCCAGGTTCAGCCCAGCACTGTATGCTAAGTGGGAGTATTTAAAGGGAGGGGGGGTTTGACTCTGGGAGCTGAAGCTCATGTGAGCTGTAGGGTTTTCCAGGAGTTCTCTCTCTTCCAGCCTCTCCGCCATGCGCGCCCGCAGAGCCGCCAGCTCCTGTCTGGCGCTTGCTTTCCTCCTGCGCTGTCTGTGTGTCCACGCTGCGTCCGTGGGTCCGGCTGGTGCCAAAGCCCGCAGCCCTGGCAGAGACGGGCTGCCTGCTGCAGGGAGGAAGCGCTGGCACTCGATTGAGCCTCACGACTACATGCTGTCCATTTACAAGACCTTCTCAGCTGCAGAGAAGCTGGGGCTCAATGCCAGCTTCTTCCGCTCCTCCAAAGCTGCCAACACCATCACCAGCTTTGTGGACAGTGGTAAAGGTGAGGGACACTTCCAGAGCTGCTCTACATGAATTTGGATCATGCTGGACACCCACAGTGAAGACTTTAAGGGCAGTAAACTTTCAGGATTTATGGGAATGCCTTCACATAGACTGTAACTTTTAGCAGATACTTAACTTTTAGGGCATTTAGTGCAAAACTGCAGTGAAACCAAAGAAAAGACAGACAGAAAAGAACTGAATATGTATTAGGTTTTAGTGTTTTATTAAAAGTGCATGAAAAGGACAGCAGTTATAGGTGTTACAGAGGCAGTAAGTGACTACATTATATATCTAGCAGTAAAGTAAGGGGGCAAAAGTGGGAGATAGACCGAGATAGACAGTGACAGAGTAAATGGTCGTTTTTCTAATGTTAGTTAAACAGTCTCAACGCCTGTGCCAAAATCTTGCGTATGATCTTTACAATCTGGAGTCGATTGCCAGAGGGCAAGAAAAAAATAAAACTCCTCTAAAATCAGCCTTAAGGATGAAAGAGATGGACAGAAGTAATAATAAAGTTAGTCGTAGCATTTTAACACACCTCAGACTGCAGCTCAAAGTGCTGTAAACAAAGAAAAATCAGAACAGGGGGAAAAAAGTAATAAAATGCATGTTTTTGAAAGAAAAGGCGTAATCAAAAAGATGTGCAAAAGCACATGAATGCAGCTCAAGGTGCAAATTTAGAATTAAAAAATCGTATGGAGGGAAAGTAAATAAAAAGCATGTTTTATGGTAAAAATAAAGAAAGACATGATGAGAAAGATGAGCAATGTGAATCATTTTTTTATAGTACCTTTCATATACATAAAAGCAGCTGAAAGGGCAAACAATAAACAGACAAAGAGAAAGGAAACGATAAATTAAGAAGCATATTTTAGGGTCAAAATAAGACAAATAATTATAAGGTCATGTGAAATGTTAATTACACATTATTTATAGCATTTTTCATACACCCGAATCCATAATGCAGAATAAACCAATCATATGGGGTAAATATAATCCTTTATTTATGCAAATCAAAGTGCAAATATAGAATAAAAAAATCATATGAGGCAAAAAAAGGTTTTAAAGGTTATAATATTTAAAATGTTTTAAAGGTTATAATAAGGAACGAAAGGCATAAAAAAGATGGAAGAAAATTTTAAAATGCAAATTGTATACAAGGCAATTAAAGGCTCTGGTGATAATCTTTTATAAGCTGCTTTTAAAGACAACTACATTTATCTAACAGATGGAGTCTGTCTAAAAGCAGGTTGTTTCAGATCTTTAATGTATAAAAGCAAAAACACTGCTTCTCAAAATCCCCTTTACTTTAGGAATATTTAACAATTACTAGAGGATTTCTCTGGAATATGTTTTGTCTGAAGTTTATTAAGGGGGTTTTCCATCTAAGGTTTTAAATACTAATAAAAGTGTTTTAAAAGAGGCAGGTAACTAGTGTTGTCTCTCTAGGAAAGGGATGATTTGTTCAGTTCTTCTAGTGTCAGTTTTCTCGCTGCATTCTGACTCTATTGTCTTTTTATGTAACCCTGTAAAAAGTGCATTACAATAGTCCAGGCGTGAGAAAACAAATACTTGAATCAGCTTCGGAGATGAAGGAAAGTCTTCACAATAATGTCTTCACAATATTTTCAATGTGTGACATAAATGTGAGCTCACAGATAAAGATTTCTGCCAGATTTAGAACACTGTTTAACCCTTTTAATAGCCATTAGGAGAATTTCAGTATTATCTTCATTTGTTTCATATTTCCTTTTAAAAAATTGTACCATGATTTGCATCAGCTCATGATACACAATAGACAATGTATGAGGGTTTTTTTTGTTTTGTTTTGTTTTTTTGGGGTTTTTTTTGTTGCAGCACAGGTACTTTCAAAGTGTTTAATTCCAAAGTGTCATACCTTTTTTTTGAGGAATCTTTCACCAGGCTTACTGAAGGATTTCCAAAGTTTTAGCACTCAGTTTCAGTCTAGTCCAATGGGCAGTCGACTGCCAAAGAAGAGCTTTGGAAATATTGACTTTAGGCCTTTAATACAGAATAATTCAAACTCTGTTAAATACTGCATCTACATTTATGTTTGCAGATCACTGTACATATTGTCTCATTTTTTTAACAATGAGATAAAATAAGGCATGTCTCAAGATTTTGCATGAAACTGTAAGCCAAAGCAAATCACTAGTGCAAGTCTCCCAAGTAAAATGTCCCTCTGAGAACATTCTACTGATCACTGTGGATATTTATCTTGATTGTACATGGACTAAATGTCTTGTTGGGGATCCTATTTTATTTTTCCAGCTTTGCTTTTTCCTACCCCTCTCAGTTTGGCTCTTCAGAAGTCTAGTTGATGTTTAAACGTGCCTACCAAGCTTGAGCTCCTATGCTGTTAGATACTCCATGTACTAAGATGTTTCACCAAAGAATGAACAGGAAAAAGGTTTTAGATCTGGGATTTATTTGCTAGTTATTTCAGTACACAGTTTTAATATGATTGCATTTAAGGTTTCACTTAGACTTGAGAGTCCTTCTTGGTATCTACAGATACTTTTATCAATAATTGATACTTGATATGGTTATGGTTCGGGGTGATTTTTTTAGATTTTAGATTACTATTTATGTTTGTTCTGTTTTATATTGTTAATATCTTTAACATTTAACTCAATGCTTATTTGCATTTAATGGATACTAATGTTAATGAATGTTAAAGATAATAAAGAGACTCTGCAGAGGCTTTGAAAATCTGTTTCAATTTCCAAGCTACCCAACCTTTCTGTAGGACAGTTTTAAACTAGTCTACCTCCTAAACTAGAATATTATACAAATGTTCCCTTTATTCTCATTTAAGTCAATCATATTAAAATAAAGTGTAGATGTATTACTTTTTAAATACGCTTTATGTAAACCAATGCATGAGACATGGCACCCAAATGGTCAAGTTCTAATTGCCATTGAAAGAAGAGTTTTCAACAATAAGCATAAATATCTCCACTTTCTCCCCAGATGACCCCTCAACCTATCCACTCTGGAAACAGAAATATTTGTTTGATGTCTCGACCCTCTCCGATAGAACAGAGTTGCTGGGTGCAGAATTGAGAATATACACAAAAGTCTCTGGGAGCTTCCAGGCACCTGTAACGAGCATGGTGGAGCTTCAGCTTCTCTCCTGCCAGTCCCCCACCCTTCTGGACTCCAGAACTCTGGATTTGGAGAACTCTCACAAACCGAGATGGGAGGTCCTGGATGTGTGGGACATTTTTGCTCAGCATCGCCTACACTCACCAGGGAAGGACTTCTGCCTGGAGCTCAAGGCCACCCTTGACAACCCTGAGAGGGACGTTGATTTGCAGCAACTTGGATTTCACAGGCATGGCCGCCCACAGCAAAAGAAGGCCATCTTGGTGGTGTTTACCAGGTCAAAGAAAAGGCAGAGCCTTTTCTATGAGAAAAGAGAGAAGATGAATCTGTGGGGACTGGACCGAGCTGGAAAGGTGAAAGCTCCTCACC
Source organism: Hepsetus odoe (assembly GCA_017165825.1). Classification (NCBI taxonomy): domain Eukaryota; kingdom Metazoa; phylum Chordata; class Actinopteri; order Characiformes; family Hepsetidae; genus Hepsetus; species Hepsetus odoe. The sequence continues at coordinate 31,264,468 of CM029368.1, forward strand.
TGAAACCTCGGCGGAAACGGAGAACTGCACAGAACAACCGACATGGGAAGAGGCATGGCAGAAAGTCTAAGTCCAGATGCAGCAAGAAGCCCTTACATGTAAATTTCAGGGAGCTTGGATGGGACGACTGGATCATAGCCCCGCTGGATTATGAGGCCTACCACTGTGAGGGCATCTGTGACTTTCCCCTCCGGTCACACCTTGAGCCCACCAACCATGCCATCATACAGACACTAATGAACTCCATGAACCCCAGCAACATGCCACCCAGCTGCTGTGTGCCATCCAAACTCAGCCCCATCAGCATCCTGTATATTGATGCTGGTAATAATGTGGTGTACAAACAGTATGAGGACATGGTGGTGGAGTCATGTGGATGCAGGTGACCAGCAGTCATCATCATCATCATCAAGGATTTGTATGGACTTGTTGATGTTCTAAGCCCTGCAATATAGGTCATAATTAAGCCGCAAAATTTGTTGAATTGGGACATTTTATTTTAAATGGACATTATAATGACCTTTTTATTGACTTTTTAAGGCTTACTCAGCCAGTTAGCTCTAAAAATGAACCACCTATGAAAAATCCATAAAGTGAAGATTTGAAGCTATCATTTACCCCTCAGTTGTTGACCTGGTGGATAATCTCTTATGTAGCTGGAAGTCTTTATATACCTGATATGATCTGATACTTAACTCACCCTAGTTGTCATTTCATGAAGGAGTAAATGACCAGTTCATTAGCTGGTTTAATAAGACTTAAAGAAGAATTCTTATTCTTATTTTACAGAACCTTAAAATGATGGTGATAGTCAACAACAGGTGCATGTGTACGGTCCAAATGTATTTATTTTATGCCAAATGGTCGACATTATATGTGAAAACAAAAAGATGTGTAGTTACACATCTTTTTGTTTTCATAAATAATGTTCATATGGAAATGTAGTGGTCAATCTGAACAGAAAAGTTTTTAAACATTGTTTTACCTAAGAATGCACTGCATGATTCTTTCCTCCTTTAATTTAATATCATCAGGACTAAAGCTCAAAATGAACATGAAACAACACTATGAGTGCATGCATAACTATTTCATATAAAAACGTCCTATGGGGGGCCTTTTAGGGGTTCAATTTTTAGACCTTTTTTGGTCTGGTGCCAATAACCACCACTGTGGTAGGTTGCACCACTGACTGGGTAAGTTTCACTCAAGTCACTCTGAATGACATCTGAACCATTTTATTATGATACGATAAATATTAATTATAATTATTTCTTATAGTGTCTGCTGAAAATAAAATGTTGCCCATTTTTAAAGTCTTACTATCAACACATTTGCAATCATCTGAGGTTTCACATTGTGATTAAGCCCCACTCTTAATCATTCATCTAAAATTGGTGTGCATTTGTGCACTGATTTCTGCAGGAAGATTAATAGAGAGAAATATAGAAAAAAAGGGGCTTTCCTCTATTTGAATGTTTTCCACTTCAACCATTTGGCCTCGCTCTACAAGGTTCTGGCCAATCAAAATGTTTTAAATGGATCCCTTTGTAAATATCTTGTACATTATAATTGTACAGACAAATTCTAATTTATAATCTATTCTGTTAAATTATTGTCCCTGCTAAATGTTCTCACTCTGCTCACGACCTTCTGTTTTACATGTTTAGCCTTTCAGAGTTGATTTGCTGTGGATCTACCTCATTACAGAACTTGGCTTTTTGCTTGTTTCCAAGGAAATCATGTAAATACTGCACCTAAAATGAGTGAAAAACGTATTCTTTTAATAAAACACAGGACTGTGTACAAATAAATCTGAATCAACTCATTTTTTATGGTCATTGTTAACCAATAAAAATGCATTTAATTGCATGCTATTTTCATGAGTAACAGAAATAGTTCTGAATGATTTCATATAAAACCTTTTCATTTGAGCTTCACATGTGAACAGTAATTGTTGAGTAAGATTTTGATCTTCTCCCTTTGGAGTTTTTTTCCTGATGGCTAAGATTTGCATGTCAGATTTACAATCATTGTTTGAAATAGAATAAAGTTTGTTTAAATGTAAAAAAATTTAAAAATGCTTTGCATATTGTTTATGTCTCAAACTACAGTACTTTGTAAACAATCCCATAGTTATATTTATACTATTATAATTTAAACCTTTTAAAGATACTGGGACAATAGTTGAATTATATGCTCTGAATCATTTCTAATCAGATCGAAGGTAATGCTTGCTTGTGTGCAAAGTTTCAACAGATTCTGATGTTCTGAGGGAAAATAAACATTACTGGGAACCTACTGAGATATAAATGCACCATATGTTTTGCATGCGACACAATGTATTAGTTTTTTCAATGCAAGAACCAATAAGATACTCGTGCACAAATAATTGTGTGCAGGCCCATAGGGAAAATCAATAAATGTCCCAAAATGTACAAAGAACAGTCTTTCTTAAAAGTAGCAGATTTGTCGACTGATTCAGATATTTAAAGGACATTGATGCAGTGTGACTGTTTGTCATAATATTCCTGGATTTCTCAATAAAGAATGAGAAGACTGAATGCGATGCCTTGCAAAATGAAGAATTATAGATAAAGGGTGATCTTTGGGTTGATTTTTGCTTTGTTTCCATTACAGTGAGCATTTGCTTTGATGCAGATTTTGGGGAAATACAGTTTTGTGCAAAGGTGAGAGAACATTCTTTTGCTGTCCTCAAAGACAAACAGGCAGGAAGCAGATATTTAACAGAATAAAGTCAATGCCAAAGTCATTTGTCCACCTAATCATTTCCATATATACAAGCCCAAGACTTCTCTCAACTACATGCACCTCTTTATTGAAGGAGGAGCAAATTTCAGTGTTTCATGGTATGACTTTCTGAAAACTTTTCTAAGATGTTTCTAGGTGGATGCTAGGATGCTACTAGATGAATTCTATGGTATTCCATATCATGCATTTGTATATATGTGTATTTGTATCCATTCCTGTGTGGAAAAAATGGATGTCTTATCAAAACGATGTGTAGAAAAGTACACCATTTCGGACCCAAATGTGTCCAACATACACAAATGGCCATTCTATTATTCTGATCATTCATCACTTTATTACACATAAATCTTTGCCAAGAAACATGGCTCCAAACTCACCTAAACCAAGCTTTAATAATAAATGAATGAGCATTACAATGTGATCAAAAGTATTAAGTCATTTGTAATGGATTACTTTTTTAAGTAACTAATCTAACAGGGATGATCTGGATAGTTGTGGGAAAGAGTTTTCCAAAAACTATGAAAAAGTTTCTAACAAACGTGAGAAATGGTAAACCCCTTAATTCTGCCTCCAGCTGATAAGCAGCACTTTATTTTTGTGAGATCAAGGGCCACTCCTGCTTTAGATTTAAAATCCATGTTTTGGTTCAGCCTTGCTATTAGACATTTGATAGTATATCTAGTGTCAGTGGCTTCAGAGTAATTTTCTGATAAATTATTTTCTGATGTTTGGGACTTTCTTTCTGGCACTGAAAATGCACGTACTCAATGGCACATCTTGACTGGAAACTAAATAAATGAATGAGTCTTCTTGGACGTTTGCCAGGACAGGTTGAATACATATATTTTACAGTGTAGTTTAACACAGACTGGCATTCAGCATGTTCCTGGAACTGAAGTTCTCTAAACTCGAATGCTGTGGAAGTGCAGACTTTGAAAAATTTACAGAAGAATACATTACCAAATTAAAAGGGTTTACTGACACATCTTTTGTACCTTTCTGTATCTCAGACCAAAGGGGAGATAGTTGCCGTGTTTAGCAGAGGTGAAAGAGGGGTCAACAGACACTTAGTGCCACGTTCCCTGGGTGGCCAGGGTGTGTGAATAGACGGCAGTGTATAGAGTCTTGTTCACACACACAGATTGGCAAAGAACAGACAGATGCACGAGGGAGGGGTGACCCCCGGTGTCCGAAGTTGCATTCATTCTCTGTCTGGGATAAGACAAAGCTGGCCAACGATGCTACCTTCAGATTAGGCCTTCTTTTGCCCTGAGGTCAAAGGTCGAGTGTCCTCTTTGTCTGTGGGCTCTGCGGGCATTTCAAAGGTACACATGCAGTAAAGAAAGAGGAAGCAATCAACGCAGCCCGAGAACAAGGGAAAGGAATGTGCAGGATTATTGGACTGGCCTTCTGTCTTTGAGATACACCATCAACATAAAGGCATAAGAAAGAAGGCGCAGATACGAGCAACTGCTCAACAAAGCTGGCTCGCAACAACAGAAGGCAATTTAGTGCAACTCAGTATGACATCTGGACTAAGCAGCATATATTTTGTCAGATGGGAAAGAAAAATGGGGACTCCAAACATTCAGATCTGGTTCCAATGTTCAGTTTTCAGTTAAATGCAGTAATACTGATACATTGTTAACAGAACACTGAACTGATTTTTCTTAATGAAAAGGTTTGATGCAGTATGAAGTTTTTACTCCATAGTTTAAACCACTTGTATGTGGAAGCCGAGCAGTGAAAACAGTCTGCTTTCATTTATTTTTTGATGTCCCAGTCTACCATAGTTTAGCTCCAGTCCCTCCGACTTCATTTATAAAGAGTGTCCCTTTTTGACTGAGGCAAAATATAGACTATTCAGTCACAGCAGAGCTTATTTGCATGTCATCTGTAAAGACTGCAAGAGTAGTTGTAAATTAGATTTTTAAAAGCTCATTATAAAATGGTCATGCGAAATAAAAACTACATAAATTTCATAAAATGTCAGATATAAAAAAGTGGATTATATGGCCTTTTAAGTCAAAAGCTGGGAACAGCTTGCCAAACAGATCAATCAAGATAATTCCTTCATCTATTTACTCTCTGAATGAGAGTGACAAAAAGGTGACCGGTTTGAGCTATTTTCTCCAGTTTCATTTGTCTCCACGCCTTCAAGAAGATGTCATTTTTTGTGTCAGAGAGTCAAACATTGGTGACCCACAAGTCATCAGAGATAATACAGACATGAAAAGAGGTTTACAGAGTTAACCAATGGAGAGGGAAGCAGAATGGTATGTTTAGATAGCTGTTGGCTGGAGGGCAGCAGGTTAATCCTCTCCACTTAGCTCCTGCTCACTGACTACCGATTTAAGGTTGGTGTACCATGTAACTGCATCGGCTTATAGAAAGAAAAACAAAACGGATCCTGTAGGAGTCGCAAGGGCAGCAATCACAGCAAACTGGCACATTGTCCTGTTGCTTTTAGTTAAATAAGGTCATTTTCCATTCTGTTAATAGTCTTTGTTCAGGTATATAGACTGCTGAGCCTTAAAAGTGTCATAGACTCTTTTTTATTCATTCTGCGATGCAGCCTGCTTTACCAAAAAAATTTCTTTTATCATATATATAAAATATATAGTAATTTTTATTGCATATTAGAATGGATTACCTGTATTTAAACAATTTGTTTAGAAGCTTTTTGCACATTTTGCAAACATTTTGCAAATTCAAATCAGATTTGTAAAAGTTATCTGCATGCCTGCTAGGACCAGCGATGCAGGAAGGTGTTTTATGTTGGAGTCACTTAAATTTGCAACAAGAACTGCAGGACATACAAAGTGATCAAAAAATTAATTTTGTATAACAATGTGATTAATTGATTTAATGTCGTGCAAATCAGCACATAGCTGACACCTCAAACTGCTGATGAACATCCTGCTTACTAACATGCTGCCAATAAGACGACGTGAAAGATTTAACACCTGAAACTGGAATACTCACCAACTGAGATAAGGCAGTTGAAAATTAACTGGACACCTTTGTATGGAAACACATTTTATGTTAGGTTTTTCTTATTATGTTTAAAATAACAGTACAAGAAAACTTTGGGGCTCCACAACTGGCTTAAACCTCTACAAACAACTCTCGGTGTTAAGCAGTGGCCAGAAGGGTTATGGCTCAGTATAATGCAAATGAGTTAAATTAAACACCAGACTTTTCAGCAGTTGCAGTTTTAAAAATCGTGGAAAATGAGCCTGGCTAGAATCTGCCCCACCCAGTATACCATCTTTTTGGGGGGGGGCTGTGCTCTGTGCTCTCACTGGCAGTGAACAAACATAAATAAGTTTCATAAAAAACAGATTTAATAGAAAACACCAGCAGTAGACCACAGTTATGTGTACCTTCTACTTAGGCTGACTTTGTCATCATTACAAACCCAAGGATGAGTAACTAGATATAATTCAAATACTGTTCATGCTACAAGCACATCCCTTAATTGTTGACCTTACTGGATCTCCAAACCATAGCACCTAAAACACTGGCCACTCTTTCACAGATCCAAGAGGCCTGGCCGCTGATCTTCTTAATCTGCGCAGGCCCGAATCAAAGAGACAGAAGAGGTGCTCCGCAGCGAGCGTGTTCAGGTCACAGCCGAGCCAGCGGCTTTGCACTGTCTGTCAAGGGATAAAGCAACGTGGAGGTGCACAGATGTTTGCAATAGCTGCTGCTGGAGAACATATGGCTTGGGTTGGGGATGGAGCAGAGTCGCATGTACTGGGTTTAGCTAGCCATGGATTACCCTACTTAGCGGAGAACTCAAAGTTACCGCGAGACGGGCCTGACCCCTGCCCATGTGTTTTGACTGAATGATAATAGGAGTTCTGGACTTCTTTTACACGTTGGAAGCAAAGTCTAGATGACAGCAGCCATAGTCTTGCTTTACAGTCAGCCAGCAGTGGAAATGCAAAACATCTGGGAAGGGTCTACAGTGAGCTGTAATTAAAAGGGCCTGGCAAGGACCTTGGGAGTGGGCATGGCTCTCGAGTCATCACTGTATTTGCACATCAAAAGGAAAATGACACGGGACGGAGGGTGACCCATTAGCAGTAGAAGTTTTTTTCAAAGCTTTGATTTACCAGTAATGACCTACAGATTGTCCCTCGCTATGCTTTCCCTCCCCTTGCAGCAAGGTCTGATTTCAACACCAAGCAAGGGAGCAGGTTAACCAGTACGCTCAAATGCACACATATGCTACGCACACTTAGCCTGCTTGGTCAGTCTTTCCACTTTAGTCTGTGTGTTCAGCCTCGTCTTGCTTGACCAACATTGCGAAAGTATATTTGTGACATCCTGGACACTGGACTTGGGAAAACAGTTTTTAAGACTGAAAAACAAATATTAAGACTCAAAGTGTTTGAAAAAAAAACTGTAACCTTTGAATGAGGTTGCCAATGATTATGCCAAAGGTGCCAATAAATAAGGCACTGATTGTATTTGTTGGATTGACAAGGCAAATCCTGATTCTACACTGAGATATTTTCTTACATTTATAACATTTAGCAGACACTCATATCCAGAGCAACTTCCAATTCCTGATAACATGGACAGTCCCCCTGGAGCAACTCTGGGTTGAGGGTCTCAACCCAGTGGTTGTAGTGCCAGAGGTGGGATTCAAACCTGCAACCTCTTGGTCCCTAAGCAAGAATTAGCCTACCATTTGACCACTACCACCACCATAGTGTCTTAATATCCACCTAACTAGCAACATTTCACGGCCATTTCATTAACATCTTGGAGCTTTAACAGAATTGTAGGGTTAAGAGCATTGATTCCATGATTCCAAACATTTGGGAATTGAGAGTCCACTCTCAAACTATGGACTATGGACATCTACAGTCATGTTCTTGTTAGATAGATCTGTTATTTCACAAGCTCATCAACACTAACACATAGATTAATATTTCAGCAGTAGTTTAATTTAAATAAAGCAGAAACAAAACTAAAGCATGAATTTTAGATTACAGTCAAACATCATTGGCAATACTGAAACGTCTGCCCACGTGAAGGAACTGACAGAGGTTTCCTTGTTAAGATCAAATATATTTAATATCACTCTGCATATGTGCCTCTCTATGTCTTGGTTTTTGGCTTTGAGATTACAGAATTGACTCCATCAATTCCTGTCACTCAAACTGAAATCGGAGGTGACTCCAAAATGCCTGGAATGGGCTTCATGGGAAAGGCAGAGGTATGAAATATATACAAACGAAATAAACGCTGTCATGATACCCTGTTCAAGGGCGAGCACCATTAAATGTTGATCATCTGACCCATTTTTACAAGACTGGCCTCAACAATGCTAAACTTGTAAGATCATTTTCAGATGTGTTTTCAGGAACACCACCACTAAGTCAACCTCTGGCTGTTGTTTGAAACCTTTTCCATGTAATAAGTATAATCTGTGGCAGAGGTGAAACGGGGCTTTCTGCTCAATAAAAATCAGCAAAGTGTTTATTGATTGTGAAGTCGCCGGCCTTCTGAGGGAAACCCTAAACTCACCCGGCTCTGGAGAGGCAGGCTTGAGTTTGAATCCCATGTGAAAAAGACGGAAATGTGTTCTGACATTAACAGGCCGGAAAAGGAAGTGTTCTCTAGCTGAATTAAAGATGCGGAGGGGGGTTGGGAATGTAGCTGTTGGAGTCATATTTACTGCTGGTAAAATATCAGTAACCACCACCACCCGATACAACCCACAGAAATTCAGGTTTTCATCACAAAAGAATGAATGTTTCCAGTCTGTTCAGCCACATAAGTTTCGAATTCATTTTACAGACAGTGAGCAGGATATGACTGGCCTCGTTTTGATTCAGGTTATTTGTTAATTCCTTTAAAGCGGCAAGCGGTACATCCACATCTTAAAACATTTTATGAGTACAAAAAGCATTGTCCAGCCTTGAGCAACTTTCTACAAGTTCATTAGGATAACTGTACATTGTGTAAATTATACAAAGCTGGAGTAAAAAGTAGTCCGATTAAAGTTTGGTCTGGAAAAGATGAAGAACCTGGCTGCTAAACTCTCAGAAATAAGAGTTCCTAAATAAATGTAAGTTTCTATGAAACACCTAGCAGAGGGAAACCCTCAAGGCCTAATTATTCTGGGAATAATAGTTTTATTCTTTTATGATATTTTATTATTGGGGCAGCGGTGGCCTAGTGGCCTAGTAGGGAGTTGGCCACAGGATCAGAAGATACCCCTTACCAGTAGGGTGCCATGAGGTACCCTTGAGAAAGGCACCGTCCCCATCACTGCTCCCCGGGCGCTTTCATAGCTGCCCCCTGCTGCACGGTGTGTTTGTGTGCATGCAGAGATCAAATTTTGTTGTGGTCTACTGTGTGCTGTGTTCTCACAATGACAAGAATGGTCACTTTCACTTTAAAAAAAATTAAATAAATTCAATAACTAACTGTGATTTCTCCATATGTTTTGATATATGTTTTAATCAATAAGATTCAATTCTTGAAGCTATCAACAGAAAACAATACAATTTGTGGGGTTTTTTGTATTATAATTATAATTACTTAGATGTATACTTAAAGTAAGATATTTATAATGTGTTAGATTTCCAACCAAAAGTCACAATTAAATCAACTATTTTTCCAAAGGACAGAGTCTATTTTATGACCAACTCTGGGCCTTCTGGAAGTCCTAGACACATTACTGACTGTCAATGCTGTCAATTACGGCCTGGCTGGCAAAATAATATAAGGATGCTATACACATCTCTGCGATGGGCTGGCAACTTGTCCAGGGTGTGTTCCCCGTCCTTCACCCTGTGTGAGCTGGGATGGACTCCAGCACCCCCAGGACATAAAAAGCAAAACAACATAAAAAGGTCCTTCTTTAACATAAATAGATTCTTTATGGCATGACACCGAAGAACACCTTCTGGAGTGTTTAGATCAACAAAAACCCTGCTTAAAAACATTTGGTGTACAGTGAAATGTTAAACAATGATTTTCTATGTCTTTTCCAACTTGGACATCTCTTCCTGGCCAACATAGTTAGGACAAGATTTATAGCTTTAACTTTCTTTACTTTCTTTCAGTTTAATATCTTCAAAACAATATCACCAAAATGAAAAGTCACAGAAAATCACCATTAATGCAAAACTGATCATGTAAGGGTAGGTGCACACACACACCCACAGGCAGACAGAAGTTATTTAGCATGGTAGACTGAGCGCAAGCTTTAAACTCACCCATCTCACCTCTAGGTGTTGATTGCTCAGAGGCATCTGATCCTGGATTTGGGAGTCCATTCCCATAGAGATTTAAGCTTACGTTTAAAAGCCACTCCAACAGGTCGCTTGGAGAGGGTCAGCAGGTCAATTGCCTGGTAGGGCCTAATGGTAGCAAATAACATCAGTCATCTTAACTGTGGTCACAGTGAGGCTTGTGGCCCATGCTCAGAGGAATGCAAAGAATTCTTGAAGGGGGGCAGATGGGTTAAAGAGGTGCTATGAGGTGGCAGACGCTGACATGGGCTCTTGAAGCTGGACACATTGTCACTCACCATTAGTTTAAAAACCCTTTCATCACATAATCATCACTGTGGATATTACAATTTCAGTGGAAAAAAAGAGGCCGCTCTTAAAGTTGAATTAAAGTGAATAAGACCACTTACCAGTGAGAGGGAATGATCCATGTTAAATAAGCAAGATGTCACTACTAGGAAGTATAAGCATTGATGAATTTAGCCTGGCTAGCTACTATGATCAAAGAATCTGCCCGACTACTTTAGTAAAATCCATCTGGGGTCTTTGGTACCTCAATGAAAGCTGCTATGTTTTAAAAGGATATATCCTCCTCAGAAGTGCTTATTTAATTCCAGGTTGTACATCGTGGCATTACCTAATTTCAATTTATACCTCCGACATTTGAACATTTCCCAAGGAGTGGTACCACTATAAAAACAAATGGCATCAGACCGCTGCATATGGCCATTATTTCAGTTCACATGTTCACTGAGTATATTACAAAGGCCATGGTCATGCATAGCTGTTATATAGAAGCTGTCCTCAAAGACTCTTATCCCTAGTTAATGCTGACAAAGTTCATTTGATGGGAATATATGTCTTTAAAATTGCATCTACAATACTCCATATATTTTTCATACAAATTATACTCAGCACATAGATTGCCCAGCTGCCTTTTACACTGGATAGGGAACTGAAAGGGATTCTTAAATGAATGACTATACTGCTGCTTACAAAAACATCACCATCATCTATGAGCCTCAGCCTCAGACCTCACCTGCACTATCACTGTCCATGTGCTAGTTCTTCAATGAGCTGCAGTGATGTAACAACCTGCTTTCAGTCCAAAATCAACACTCAGCAGGACCTGTCAATCTCTTGATCCACTCCATTGGCACAGAGGCCTGATTGGGCACAATTAGCTCTTAGAAACAAATGACATCAATCCGCCCTGAACGTCCATCGAGACAGGGCTGATTATTTGTTTTAGCTGGGTATGCTGATTTAATTTTCACCCCCTTGAATTCCCTTGGGGGATTAGCAAGCAGTGGAAAGCATTTAGCATTGACATCAGGCCCTTTGGTCCTTGCTGAAGAATTATTCAGATGCAACTACTCTCAAGACGAAGTGAGCAAAAACACACAGTCATTTAAAACCAGTGCTTTGGTTTCAGCTGTCAAGGCCTACTTCACTATTCTTCTTTTGGAGCGTAATAAACACTCTTAAAAAGTGGCTGAATAGAACTCAAAGAATATTTTGGAATGATGCCATAGAATGACTTACAGTTTCCTAAAGAACTTAAGTTTAAGTAGCTTAATTTTTTTTTCTTTTTGACTCAAGTCAGAAAAGGTTGCTTAAATGTTTCTAAAAAAGAATCCTTTATTGTGTTCACAATTAATTATAAAATGGTTAATTTTGGAACCTCTAACTGAAAAATTCTGTTGCAAAAATCCTGTTGCAAAGAACAGAAAAATAAGGCTTGAATTGGAATGTAGGTAAGGCACAAGGCAATGCATACAAAACCAACATACCTATAGGATAAACTTACAAAATAAAAATACATTTAAATTGATTAGAACTGTTTCCTCATTTACATTTACGGCATTTAGCAGACGCACTTATCCAGAGCGACTTCCATTTCTTAACTACAGGGACAGTCCCCCGGGAGCAACTCGAGGTTAAGGGTCTTGCTCAGGAACCCAATGGTTGTAGCGCTGGAGGTGGGATTCAAACCTGTGATCTCTTGGTCTGTAAGCAAGTGTCCTACCACCACCACCCCTCATGGAGGAGGATTAAACTTGCCCCACAAGATGAAGTGATAGAGAGTGTACCTAGGGGAGAGAGAGTGGTGATTGGGGCAGATTTTAAAGTTGGTGAAGGGAACAGAGGTGATGAGAAGGTGATGGGTAGATGTGGTGTCAAGGAGAGGAATGCTGAAGGTCAGATTGTTGTAGATATTGCAAAAAGGATGGAATTGGCTGCAGTTAATATTTATTGTAAGATGTAAATGTAAATGTAAGATGCTCACAGGTGGAGCTCACCCTTTGCAGAAGGGTCAGTCTGAAGGAGATTGGAGACTGCAAAGTAGTGACAGGGGAGAGTGTAGCTAAACAGCATAGGATGGTAGTCTGTAGGGTGACCTTGGAGGCCAAGAAGAGGAGGAAAGTGAGGGCAGAGTCAAGGATCAAGTGGTGGAAGCCACTTGAAGAAGGAGGACTGCAGGTGGAATTGCAGGTGGAATTCAGGCAGGAGTTAACACGGGAACTGGGAGGTGTTGAAGAGCTACCGGATTTAGGATAATTAGGATAAGGAAAGCTGGTGGTGGAACCAAGAAGCACAGGAGTGTATACAGAAGAAGTGGGACAGTCAGAGAGATGAAGAAAGTAGACAGGTGTACAATAAGATGAACCACAGGGTGAAAAAAACAGGGGTGAAAGCTAAAGATAAGGTGTATGGTGAACTGTATGAGAGGTTGGACAGAATAGAGGGAGAAAAGGACTTTTACCGATTGGCTAGACAGAGAGATAAAACTGGGAAAGGTGTACAGCAGGTCAGGGTGATTACAGATAGAAATGGAAACTTTACTCACAGGTGAACAGAGCATGTTGAGCAGATGGAAGGAATACTCTGAGGGGCTGATGAATGAAGAAAATGAGAGAGAGAGAAGATTGGATGATGTGAGGATAGTGAACCAGGAAGTGCAGCAGATAAACGAGATGGAAGTAAGGGCAGCGATGAAGAGGATGAAGAATGGAAAGGTTGTTGGACCGGATGACATACCAGTGGAAGCATGGAGATGTTTAGGGGAGATGGCAGTTGAGTTTCTAACCAGATTGTTTAACACAATCTTTGAAAATGAGAGGATGCCTGAGGAGTGGAGACAAAGTGTACTGGTGCCGATTTTCAAGAATAAGGGTGATGCACAGAACTGTAGTAACTATAGAGGGATAAAGTTGATCAGCCACAGCACGTTATGGGAAAGAGTTGTGGAAGCTAGGTTTAGAAAAGAGGTGAGGATTATCAAACAGCAGTATGGTTTTATACCGAGAAAGAGCACTACAGATGCAATGTTTGCGCCGAGGGTGTTGATGGAAAAGTACAGAGAAGGTCAGAAGGAGTTGCATTGTGACTTTGTGGACTTGGAGAAAGCATATGACAGAGTGCTTAGAGAGGAGTTGTGGTTTAGTATGAGGAAGTTGGGAGTGGCAGAGAAGTATGTGAGAGAAGTTCAGGACATGTATAAGTGCAGTGTAACAGTGGTGAGATCTGCAGTAGGAGTGACAGATGTTTTGTAGGTAGAGGTTGGATTGCATCAAGGATCAGCGCTGAGCCCATTCTTGTTTGCAATAGTAATGGACAGGTTGACGGACGAGGTTAGACAGGAGTCTCCCTGGACGATGATGTTTGCTGATGATATTGTAATCTGCAGTGAGAGTAGGGAGCAGCTTGAGGAGAACCTGGAGAGATGGAGATATGCTCTAGAGAGGAGAGGAATGAAAGTGAGTAAGTCAAAGACAGAATACATGAGTGTGAATGAAAGGGAGGAAAGTGGAGTGGTTAGTAAGCAGGGAGCAGAGGTGACAAAGGTGTAGGATCAATGGTTCAGAGTAATGGCAAGTGTGGAAGAGAGGTGAAGAAGAGAGTGCAGGCAGGTTGGAATGGCTGGAGAATAGTGGCTGGAGTGATTTGTGACAGATGGGTATCGGCTAGAGTAAAAGGGAAGGTCTACTTCTATATAATACTTATCAAGGATTATATTGGAAGGAGGATGTTGAAGATGGAGCTGCCAGGAAAGAGGAAAAGAGGAAGACCAAAGAGGAGGTTTATGGACGTGAGAGAGGACATGCAGGTGGTCGGTTTGAAGCAGAGGACCGGATAAAAAATGGAGACAGTGTATCCACTGTGGCGACTCCTAAACAGGTGCAGACGAAAGAAAAAGAAGAAGAACTATTTATATTTTGCAATCTTTTTTTCTTTCTTTCTTTCTTTCTTTCTTTCTTTCTTTCTTTCTTTTTTCTTTTTCTTTCTTTCTTTCTTTCTTATCTCTCCATCCAATATGTGAGCTGCCTAACAGGTTTAGAATATTCTTTGTTTGCCTCTACAATGGTATTTCTTCTTTATATGTCAGACCTCACTTATTTAAGTATTTTTTCTCAGTTTCAACGGCACAAAATTGTCAAAAACTGTAACAATAAGTGTAATGCACTGAAGTGCAGTCACATGAATACAGCTGATAATTTAAGCTCTTTAGAGACTCCTTTGAGGATGAGATTTTAGCTCAGCTCCAGGGCAGCAAATATCATGTACCGTCCTCAATGACATCATGCACTGCGTCGTTCCAAATGAGGCTGTGAAAACAAGTGCTAACACTCCCCACAATGCAGACTAATAACTCACATGTTAAATGTTTATGTACCTAGATTTACAAATGAACTGTGAAATGGGAAATAACTGAGATCTATTCCCAACCAGGCCCTCACTTCTTGGATGTCATGGAAGGGATCGCCTAAATGCCAGCATAACTCAGCCCAAGTCATGGCACCTAATCCGTCACACACCAAACAAGGTGATTTACGACTTTTTTTCTAACAAGCCCTGTGCCTCATCTGTACAGTGAACAAGGTGATGGTTAAACACAAAAGGAGGTCAAGGGAAAGAGTATGAGAAAATGTTAATACACTACAATGAAGGCATTTACAAGCAAAGTCTACTGTACTACAGGCTTGTTAAGGGAGCTTGGATAACCGGCTACAGTGGATACAGTGGATAGATAGATAGATAGATAGATAGATAGATAGATAGATAGATAGATAGATAGATAGATAGATAGATAGATAGATAGACAGATAGACAGATAGACAGATAGATAGATAGATAGATAGATAGATAGATAGATGACAATGTCATTATTCAGACCTCAATCAGTGTCTTTATAAAAGACATTGCCATTTGTTGAAAAGATTGTATGCAACAGGCAACAGTCATAAAAAATGTGAAAAAGCTTCCTGAATTTGAAAGTGACTAATTTCATTTTGAAACACAGCATACAGTGAGACACAACAAAATGCTTCCGCTGTATCTCACCTACACACACACGTGCAGCAGAGGGCAGCTATTTAAAGCACCCGGGGAGAAGTGATGGGGCGGTACCTTGCTCAAGTGTACCTTAGGGCAACCTACAGGTCTACTGGTTTGGGATTCAAACCCACAACCTTCCAATCCTGGGGACTATGCAACACGTTCTCAACCTAATGATAAGGAAGGCAAGAGAGAAGCTTGTAGTCACTGTAAAAATGCAGGGAAACCTGAAAGTAGTAGGAATATCAGTGAACTACAAAGAACTACTCTGATGGAAAACTAGCCCAGAGATGTAAGTCTCAAATTCACACTTGGACACTTTTACAGATCAGAACATGGTACTCTGAACAGACAAAACAAAAATTAAAAATTCAGTTTCTTATGTTTGGAGAAAATGCATGGATTTCATTGAAAACTTGAGAAAGGTTTTGAAAGGTCGTTTTTTTTTAAGGTTTTGAAGAAGCGAGAGAGAATTTGGGAAATGCACTTTAGCCATCTGCATTCAGACACTATGTTCCCAAACATTTCCATAAAAACCCGCAGACTCCCACTAAAGAAAGGAAGAAAGAAAGAAAGAAAGAAAGAAAGAAAGAAAGAAAGAAAGAAAGAAAGAAAAGAACAGGTCAGGGTAGTACTGGGTGTTAAGCACTTAATAAAAGAAATAAAGTGAATGAATCTAAAGGCAGTGCTGGACGCTGGTGGATGGATTTATTTTTGCTTCTTTTTCCCGCTGGTTTCTCCTCCTCCTGGGCCAGTGTGTCTCCACAACAGACAGCTGATGTGAACTGTTCTTTTATTGTGCTCTTAACCTGCTCTCGGGTAATAATGCCCTGTTGTGTTATTGACTGCTCGGGTCCGAACCTGAGAGTACATCAAAGTGGCACAGAGGAGACATGGACAAGAGGCCTCACGGGCGCAGCCTTTCAGCTGGCACAAAACTCCAAGATTGAATTTCAGCAGGAAAGGTGCCCGGCTATCAGAGATAACACCTCTCAATGTGCTCAAGTCTCTGGAAAGCCACTGGCGTTATTTCAGCTCCTCAGCCTGGGTGGTGTAAAGGGAGAAGGTGGAAGCAGCAGGTGAAGGACAACAGGCCTCTCTGAGGTCTGCTGGAGGTTCTTTGAAACTTACAGCAGCACAGAGAACAAAACTGAACAAGATTCTAAGACAATGTAATTTTTTCAAATCCATGGAGTGCGTTTAACAGAAGCTTAACATCTGCTTATTGTGTATTGCCTTAATTACCTTATTGTTGTGATAAGAAAGAAGACTTTCCCAGTAATTGCTGTAGCTGAGTTAACCTTAGATATGTGTAAACCCTGAGTATCATCCAACATGGCAGGACAAGACTTTCAAAAGACTTTCAAAAGCCCAAGTCAAATCTGTGTGTGTAGGGTGGTATGTACTTTATCCCATTAATGTGATTTCTTAAGAACTTGGGTGTCCTTGGTGCTTTGTCTCTGAAGCGTCTATACAAGATATAGCTGCAAGCATTAAATCAACATTGCATTTACTGTAACACTTTTTCCATGTGTAGTTAAGGCCAGATATCATTTTTCACCTTCCATGAACGTTTATTGTAATTGCTGTATAATTCATTTGTTAATGAAGTCAATGTGAACTGTTTCTAGGGAAAATTTCCACAGCAATGGCAATAGGAACCAGATGTCCAAGCACTTATTGCCACTTAAAGCTGCCAATAAAAATGTTTTTACACAGTTTTGGCCTAAAACAATTTTTAAGAAGGCATTTAAGAAAAAAAAACTATTTCCCCAAATATAGTACTATTTCACCATTATTGACACCACATACAAAACTCAGAAGGCATGTTTAGGTTCCCTGGTGCTAAGGATAGTAAATGGAATAAAGTAAATTTTTATGCTATAGAAACCAAGATAGCTGGTTCCACTCACAACCACTGTGAGATCTGAGTTAATGTTTCAATGCAATGAAAGGCGATCCCAGCAAGCCCACTTAAAAATATATGTGCAAAAAATGGTTTCATTAGAAACTCCCTAAGTTTTGCATGGTTCTACCTAAACAAGCATTTACAGAGTTGAAGAAGTACCAATAATTAGTTAGAATAAAATATACTTTCATTACAATAATTGATATAGAGAGCTAATTATTATTGTATAATTTTGCTGAAGACTTGAATTAAGCTAAACCTAAACGCTATGGTCCCAAGAACAACCCCATGAACATGAGCTTTGTCAAATGGATTGGGATGCCACCCTGTGGTCAATTTAAAGAGCTGCAATCCAAAATCACATCTCCAAATTTTACATTTTTATTTACAGTAACATCACAAGTACATATTTACATTTAAATGGTTTACATTATGTTCTTCTATTAGTCTTGCATTTATTTCTATCCCTTTGGTAGATTTATGATGTTTTTGTTACCATTTCATATGGCAGACCTCCATAACCCTTAGAATTAAACACAGTTTAGTACCGGAATTTTGAGACTGATGTATATAAATTATCTCTGTTCTAATTGGCTGTTCTGTATACTGTACATGCCATTATATATATCATTATATATACCTATATTATAACATTTAGCTTGGGCTAAACTGCTATGGATGGAAAAGATGGATTAAAAAGGAGGGATTTTGTGACATCACAACCCACAGCATTTGTTTTTGAGTCTTTCACATTTCAGCTGTTTTTGCTGCAGTATGAATTTTCAGTTAGGTACAATAACCTTGCATCCACACAACTGCACATTTTATCAGCTCCATTGATAAAGCTCCACTACAACTACAGACTGTAGGCCATCTGTTTGTCTGCATCATCCCCCTTCCCTCGATCATCAATGATCAGGACCCAAAACCCCCAAAAAATCAGACAAATAACATTCTGCAAACCAGGAACTGCCCAGTGATGAAAGGCTAGAAGATGGACAACACAAACTGTGCAGATCCAGGTGGGTCTCATTACCTTAGCAGGTAAAAAACATTTTAACACCTGTATCTTAACAAAGCATATGCAGCCATGCCGGTGTCATTGCTATGAATGATATGAAGGTCTGGCATGTCTGGCAAGGTTCTTAGCCATTGGTAATTGGACTAAGGAAGCTAAAAAAATGATAAAAAGATAAACTACAGTCAGTCATTGTATGGTAGAAAGTGCACGTATATGATCAGTGGAGCTGATCAACAGTTATAAAATGAGTGTAAATACAAGCTACTGTACCTAATAATGTGTTCAATGAGTGTAATACGAATTGTCAATGTAGTGATTCTAGTCCAAAACATGGTCTAAGAACCCTGAACAGTCTTTCATGTTCTTTGTTCTTCTGTTGACATTTTTCTCTCTTGCACCAAAAATATTTTGAATATAGAAAGAATTAATATAGAATTTAAAAAAAAAAACATCTGGAAAAGGAATTGACATGTAGAAGCAGAATGCATGGTTCTCAGGCATCAGCATAAAATAGGCTCATACGTTCAGGCTCGGGTCACTGGTTGGAATACTGTAAGAAAGCCACGTCATCGTAGTCACTATTAGAAGAGCAGAGGTCTACGTCAGCACTGACAGGAGAATATATGGGAGAATCCTCTCCAGAGTATGGCTCTGTGCTCAACCCTGAGAGAGAAAAACATGCAAAAGCTCTGTAGATGTGCAATTTTAAATATAATAGTATACCATATATATGACATGCAGATAGATAAACAGACAGACAGAGACAAATAACCAGACAAGTAGTCAGACAGATAACCAATCACATAGATATATAGATAGACAGACAAACTGATAGCAAGACATACCCCCAGACAAACAGCTAGACAGATAGACTGGAGGTAGATACAGACCATGATCAGGGTTAGATATGAAGCCATTGCCCTCGTCTTGGAAAGAGTCTGCCAGATTCATGTTGAGGTTCTCAGTATTGTGGGTTGTGGAGTCTGGGTAGGCCAGGGCTAAATAAGAATAGAATTTACATATACATTTACATTGACATTTACATTTCATTGCATTAAGTTTCAGGGTTAAATGTTAAATCACCAGAAGGTTAGGTATAAAAGTCACTAGAAAAGTGTGAAAAAAACATAGTTTCTTCAGTATATTTGTATGCTGCTGGTTAGCTTTCTCTCACTCACTCTTACTCACTCACTCCTGCACCATGTTACCAATATTATAGTCATGGTGCAGGATTGACTATTTATGTTAGATAGTCAAGCAATATAGGTATTGGTGTTGTATTGTTGATGGATTGGCAACCTGTCCTGGGGCTTTTTCCTTTATATTGGGCCTCCTGTGACTCAAGTAAAGATTAGCAACTTAGATAATGAAAAAATGGAGAATAAAGATAAAAATAAACTATTAATACTGTAGAATATTTCACACTTTGTTCTTACTTATCTTATAAGAACTCTCCAATATGGAATTCAATATACAGAATCCACAAATGTGAGTAAAATGGCAATATAAGACATGTAATCTTCACAATGCTGATAGGTGGAAAATAAAAAAAAATTGCAAAAGAATCAAACTTTTAAAAAAAAATTAAAAGAACATCATTTTACATCACTTAAGTACTGATGACACATTTGGGTGAATCTGACAGAGAATATTTGGAGCCATTTAAAATCATACTTTCGGTTTGCAGCTCATTAGTGTTATCTCCAGTATTTTCGTAAACCTCAGATGCCATATATGCAGTGCTGAGTCCTGTATTCTCATAATCTTCACCAGATGAAGTGCTGGAGGACTCAAAAGAGTCTTCTAAAGGGAGAAAAAGCAGAGATTTGTTCTTATTTTCAAAGTGGCTATTTATATAATGTGGCGACTTGTCATTGTGGGCACAGCACAGCTCACAGTAACCCCACAACAAAAAGCTTTCTCTGCAAATAACCCATTCACCAAGTGAAGCAGTAGACAGCCTTACATTCAGAAGAGCAGTGTTAGAGATGGTACCTCACTCAAATACCTCAGGGAAATCTACTGATCTGGGATCATGGGAACAACTACCTAAATGCTAGAACACCACTAGCTCCATTCAAAAAACCCAAAAATAAGAATGAAAAAACACATGTAAATAATGGTTACAAGACATTGTTTGGTTGCTTTAGTCTTGGTGTCCTGGAGGGTCATTGTCCAGCATAGTTTTTTTTTTTTCCTGTTCACCACACACCTGATTCTACTCAACTGTTAATTGGTAGGATGTATCTGAGCAGGAGAAGTAAGAACAGTTATGAATGTGAATCCTTCAGGAACAAAGCTATCCACCCCCAGCTTAAACTCATAACAATAAAAAATTATATTGACAGTCAGGGTGCTCATCTAATATGAGTTCACCCATTTTAGTGTAATAGGGAGATTTAAAGTTGGGCAAATAGTTTAAATGATGTTGTCTTTTTCACATAAAATCAACCAAAAATGATTAAGTGGGCATCAAAAAAGTGACTTGCAATATAAGATTAGGGCCCTTTAATACAGTGAAAGAAATGCCATAGACTGACCAATGCAAAACAGATCTGATAAATATTACCTACCACTTGGGACTGCAGTGATGCCTTGGAATGTGCCATTGAATGTATAGGGCTGGTTTTGATGTCTTTGCATTGGAGTACCACCAGGAAAACCTGGATCATCAATCAAAAACAGGATTGTGTTATTTGAATGTCTGAACTACAGTTTCTGTTGCATGGGTTAGGTTGAATAAACTGAAATAAACATTATCTTTCGCCCTAAAAGAACAAAGTACCAATTACATAATGTTTATATCTATAAAGGTTCCTGGAAAAGTCATATAAATTACAAATGTTGTAAAATTCATTCACTTTTATTTTACTCACCCTCCTCATTAACACTCTGTAGATTGGTGCCCATCAGCGCTGGAGCTTGGTTCTCCACACTGTATCGCATTGAATCTGTAACAGTGAAGTTCAGCAATAGGCAAAGAATTTAAATTTTCTTTTGGAAAAGGAAACAGAATAAGCAGAATGGCTTTACACTGCTCCAGGGTCTCCTCAAGGCGCTCCCTACTCTCGCTACAGATCACAATGTCATCTCCAAACATCAAAGTCCATGGGGACTCCTGTCTAACCTTGTCTGTCAACCTGTACATCACCATTACAAACCAAAAAAAAGGCTCCATGCTGATCCTTGACGTAATCCCACCTCTACTTTAAATGCATCTCTTACTCCTACTGCAAACCTCAACACTGTCACACTGCCCTCATACACATCCTGTA
Source organism: Hepsetus odoe (assembly GCA_017165825.1). Lineage (NCBI taxonomy): Eukaryota > Metazoa > Chordata > Actinopteri > Characiformes > Hepsetidae > Hepsetus > Hepsetus odoe. The sequence goes on from CM029368.1 coordinate 31,286,041, forward strand.
CTACTTCTCTGCCACACCTGATTTCCTCACACTAAGCCACAACTGCTTTCTAGGCACCTTTTTATATGCTTTCTGTCTACAAAGGCACAATGCAACTACCTCTGACCTTAACTACTATACTTTTCCGTCAACAACCTCAGAGCAAACATTGCATTTATAGTGCTCTTTCTTGGCATAAAACCATACAATATAAAGGATATCGCTGTACATTTTAATGTAGACTTACTACGAAAGGTGGACAAAGGAAAAGCTGAGTCCTGGATGCTGATACTCCGTTCATAATCTGTGTCACTGCTCTCGATACTACTCTGAGTCCACATCTGTGGTGCCATTACATGAGCTGCAAGGAAATAATTGGTACAAATTCATAAAATGTTTTGCTATAGAGATTAATTATCATAGTAATTTTACTTAGACTGCAAAGCACTGACCAATGGGGTTGCTTTCATTACTGGTGACCTTAACAAGGTTGACAGAATCTCTGTAGGTGTTCTCCTTAATCTCTGCAGTGGTCTGTAGGCTGGCATACCTCTGCTGAACTGTAAGAGCTAAACAGAAAACACATTTTGGCTGTTTTGGACCTAATTTCTGAAAGTGATCACTATAGTTCTGATGAAAGCACACAGAGGAGAATGTCTGCTAATATTTAATTGGCCCTTAAAACAAGGAGCTTATATATAAAATGTCCATTAGTAATTGTTCTGTATATATAAATTTGAGGTGATACAAATTATAATAGACCAACGATTTTACATGTGGAGCCCACTCTCTACAATGTGTACAAAAACAAAACAAAACAGGGATTTATAATATGCTATGGAACGAATCCTTTCCATCAGAAACAAATGTTATCTTCATGAATTTTCATCTAAAATTAAATGACTAAATAAACACAAAAAGAGGAAATGTAAAAAACTGTTATTTAATTACTTGATTAATTTTTTTTATTAATGAATTATTTAAATAATTTATATTTGTATCTTATAAGACGTTCTTGCGATTGTGTGTATGCGCACAACCACTCACTCTCTCACACACACACACACACACACACACACACACACGCACACGCACACACAAACACAGAGTGAAAAGCGAGGAGTGAATTTAAATGCTTTTTCATCATTTGGTCCTTTTTCTTAAAATACTCTCAAGGAAGGATTTTTTTAGACAGTGGTGAAATACTGAACGAATTCAAACCAACCTTGTCTTTTCCTTGAGAAGCAACACAGGATGACATTTATGATGAGTGCAATCAAAAGGGCAGAGGCCAGTCCGATGCAGGCCACCAGTTCCAGAGACCATGAGACCACAGGTGTTCCTGCTTCCGTCATTTGTACTTTGAACAGAAAAAGTGGACATGTAAGAGTTGACGAAAATGTAATTCCATTAAATTTTGTTGATTTGATATGATCTGGATTCAGACAGCCAGCAAAATCACACTCACAAATGGCATGTTTAAAATAAAGGGGGGAAAGTGGTTGTTCTGGAGCTATGTGAGTCAAAAGAATGCATGTTGCATAGGTAAATTCATCAAATTCATCCATCCATCCATCCATCCATCTATTATCTTAGCCACTTATGCTGACTAATATCCTAGGGGCATGCTAGAGCCTGTCCCAGCTCTCAAAGGGTGAAAAGTAGAGCAAGACCCTGGACAGGTCACAAGTCAATAGCAGGCAGACACACACACACACACACACACACACACACACACATACAAACAAAGACAAAGCCCTACATACAATCACACTAATTTAGCATCTACCAAGCTGGAACCAGAATCCTTCTTGCTGGAGGGCAGGGGTGACCAATTCCTGTTCTGGAGGGCCGGTATCCTGCAGAGTTTAATGAATTCCCTGCTTAAACACACTCACTAAACTTGACAATGATCAGGGGAGCTGTACCAGGTGTGTTTAAGCAGGGAATTCACTAAACTCTGCAGGACACTGGCCCTCCAGGACCGGAATTGCCCACTCCTGCTGTAAGGAAATAGTACCAACCACCACCCTTTGTCTAATTTAGTTTAATCGACTCAAAGAGACTCTCTGCGATGGGCTGGCGGCCTGTCCAGGGTGTGACCCCCCATCCTTCGCCCTGTGTGAGCTGGGATGGTCCAGCACCCCCCCGCAACCTCGTTTGGGACAAGCGGCAGAAAATGACTGACTGACTGACTCAAATAGACCTTTTTTAATCACGTTAGTTCATGCTTGGTTTATATCAATATTTTTCAGACTTTTTCTGCAAAGCCTCCACCTCCACTCCACTTTAAATTTAAGACACCACAACCATCACCACAAAGTTATGCATTTGATGGCACAAATGCACCCTTAGTAAAACAAATCTGAACAGGAGTGGTCTATATAAAGCATTCATTGTGTCATATAATTTAAAAGAAAAAATTTTTGTTTTCCGTTCCTTTCGCAGTTTATTAAACAGAAACACTATTCTTCATGGATACTCCCACCTTCAGATACACACACCTAAGCTGTACTAGATGCTTAGCCTGCTGCAGACACTATTCTGTCACTCTGCTCAAACAATCCTCTTACCTTTTGGGGTTTTTTGTGTTTTTTGTTTTTTTTTTGCAGTCAATTTGAACTGCAAAACTGGTCTGTATTAAAACAAGTGAGGCTGTTCAAAAGGTTTTTATGTACTAGTACTGCACTGTGAGGATTCAGCTGATAAGGACACACTAACTTCTTAAAAAATACACACCATATTTCAGAAACTACAGAAAATCCCTAATCACTTTGATGCGAAAGTTTTTTTTAAGCACTCTTATCAATTCATCAGATCAGACTTACCTGTTGTTAAAATGGGTGTCGTTGCCTTTGGAGTGGTGGGTCCAGGTAGCCCAAGGGAGTCTACAAGAAGCAGATGTTTAAGCACAGTATAATTTTTATCTCAGTATAAAGTATTCCATGAACAGCCAGTCAAATATTGTTCACTTCTCTTTATTCAAAAAGGGAAAACTGAAATATTTAATATAAAGATGATTTGATATACTTACTTTGACAAATCAGTCCTGCAACATTTGTACTTGTGCAAATGTGGCCTGAGGTTACATCTTTTTCAGAACAATCCCACAAGCTTTTATGATCAACTCGACAGATATAATAAAAGCGTGTTCCATTTTTATAGGTAAAGGGTTTCTCAAAGCCTGTGAACTGGACTGCACTCCCACACTTCAACATGTTACAGGCCATGAGAGCTTCTTCTTTGCTCCAGGAGTCATCACATACTGTCCCCCATGATCCATTGCGATGAATCTCCACTTGGCCAGAGCAAAGGTCCAGCCCACTGGTTAGTCTTATGGCTTTGTATTCTTCCGCATGCATGAGGTTGATTTAAAAAAAGGCAGAAATGAGAGTTCATAGCTGATTTTCCATTGATCACATTATTTAAAATGGAGACATGCATTACTAGTTAAACAGACATAATTCACACAGCTTCCCTCTTTTCCCAATGGTAGTTCATTGTCTACGATATTACATTATAATATTATAATATTGCATTAAAGAAATATTAAATAAATCTAATATTGAATAATATTGCATTAAAGTACTAAAGTAGTGTGCTAAGCTATACATTTATAGAACTTATATGCACCACTGTGAGACTGCAGCAAAAGGCCAAAAGGCAAAAAAAAAAAAATAATTTATCCATTTGTAAATATTTGATCACACAAAGTGGGTGGACCTTCAGGAATATAGTTTCAGCTATGCATATTGGTAATGTACAACTTTCATTGGGAAACTAAAGAAGTGAGCACAAAATACTTAATGTTTCATGGACCAAAACTGGGCATTAGAGATATCTCTAAAGCATTCATTCAATTAAAAGACAAATTTAACCTCAGGCAGATCTTTAAAGACATACCTGAACATATCACTCCAGCATCTTCTTTATGTCCACAGTCATGCTGGTCCATTACTGCAGGGCAGTCCCATAAACTTTTCTCTTTCCCTGTGCAGTTCAATTCATCTCGGAAAATAGGGCCTCTGCCCTGACTGTACGGGTGCCCCTGACCTGTGACTGAGATTGCATATCCACAAGAAAGAGCACCACAAACCACTTCAGCGTCGTTTCTGTCCCACTCGTCATCACAAACTGTGCCCCACTGACCTTCCCTCCACAGCTCCACGCGACCAGCACAGCGATGGCTTCCACCAGTCAGTCGAACCAAGTGATTACCTGTCACATAAGCAACAGTCAATTGAAACTCATTGAGCAACCTGGTCTTTATGTTTAGAAATTTCACTATTGATAATTCACTGCAAGTACAGCACTAGTTGTCCCAACCAAGGTTTGGAAATACCCTGTCCTGATTTTTATGGTCTCTCTTCTCCAGAACACCCTACTTATTAGCTAATCAAGAAGCCCTTCCTGACACCCTAAAACCAAGCTGACTGCCATTGATCAGACTGTGATTAAGCTCTTATAGTGTCTGTAGCAAATGCCATATTTTGGCACTAGTTGGTCCTTGTCAGAACCCATTCAGCGCAGCAAATCAGTGCAAAAATATAGAAACTGAAGTAACCAAAGCAAGCAAATGGCTCTCTCAAGACGAAACATGCATAGATCTAATTTTCCAAAAGCCTGAACGATAATTCTTTTCGATCAAATTTATTCTATTTTAGTGTTAATTAGTGATCATTTAAAAAATACTTCTAAATGATTCTTTTTTACTTCTGAAATATTCCTTTATGTTATATCTAAACAGCACTGCATTTCATAACTTACCACAGGTGACACTGGAAAGCACTGAGCATTTATTGCTGACCACCGTAGAACAGTTCTGCAGATGGAAGTTGTGGAATATGCAGCCCGTGAGGCAGCTACTATTAGGTGGTGCACTGAAATTGTGCTGTGAATGTGCTTCTCCACATCTAAGGCTCTGACAAATTTCACTGGGCAATCGTTGCATGAGTTCATCGCTCAGAATAGTTTTCATTCCAGCAGGAGAACTGAGATTCCAGACACAGTGCTTTGCTGTTGGGGTGATGTAAGGAGCAGCTGGCAAAAAAGTAAATACAGTATAACTTAGTTCCATTTTTTTCATTTATGTGCCCTCAAAAATAATGTAATGTATATATATATATATTTACATTTACGGCATTTATCGGACGCTCTTTTCCAGAGCGACTTCCATGTCCTAATTACAGGGACAATCCCCCCGGAGCAATTCAGGGTTTTGGTCAGGGACCCAGTGGTGGTAGTGCCAGAGGTGGGATTTGAACCTGGGACCCCTTGAACCATAGGTCCATAGGCAAGTACCCTACCACTAGACCACCGCCACCCATTTATATATATAAATATAAATATATAATTATATTATATATATATATAATATAATAATAATATAATAATATATATAATATATAAATATATATTATTATTAGACATGTGTGAATAAAAAATAAATACTCTTCTACATGCAAAGTGCAGCACATCTAAAAATCTTATAGGCCATTTCTCTGTTTGTTGTAATATTCCATTCCATACACATTCTCTCTTTAGTCATGAATTTAACAAAGTATGCCAAAAAGCATACTAATGGATACAAATCTTAAGTTAAAATATGTGAACACTCATTTACAAATATTTTTAGCAAACAACTACAATGATGTCATGGCTGCCAAAGTAGTTTTTACAAGAATCCAACAAAAACAACAATGAAATTATAATCACTAAGAGCCAGTATCCTGAGAAAACAAACTCCTTTAGAACATGAGATCCACAAGAATCCCTGAGAAATAAGAAACAAGATTCCAAAGGTTAAACTCTCAAAGAGCATGAAGAACCAAAACTCCAAGCAATACATTTCTAAAAATGTAATGAAGAATCACTGATAAGAACCAAGATTCAAAATGATGAACTCCTTAAAAAATGAGGAAGAACCTCTGAGATGAGCCCAGATTCAAAAGGAAGGCCACTAAGACTTTGAGTAAGAACTACTGAGAGAAATCCAGATTCCAAAGCTGCTGGAGGGGAAAACACCTGAAGGACAGACATTTCAGAATGAAAAACTCACAGGGAACTCTATAAACCACTAAACTTGGTGAATAAAACCACATTACCTTGCCACATGATAGAAGCACAATGGCTTCTTCTTCAAGTGTGAATCAGAACCTTGATATCATTACCAGCTGGTGAATTGCTAGTTAATTCTGTTCTTATTAATGTGCATAACGTGCCTCATAAATGCCCTGCATCAGCACAATAACATTTTCATATTTTCAGGAAACCCATGATCTCTTACCACAAATGACTTTAGACAGAACTCTGCAGCTTGGCCTTGTGGTGCGGCTGCAGTTGATCAGTGTGTTGTTATGGTAGATGCAGTCTGTAAGGCAGCTTGCATTGGGCTCTGCTGCACCCTTGCTTAGTTTGTACACATCTCCACAGCCCAGGGACTGACACACATGAGCAGTCAGGGGATACAGAGACTCATTTGTAAATACAAACAAGTCCTTTCCTGGAGAGGTCACTGACCAAGAGCATGGCCTTGAGGCTTGCGTTATGTAGAGTGTAGCTAAGGGAAGATAAAAGAATAAGATTTTTCCATTTTAAGGGTCTGTTTGCAGATCACTCTGTTTGCAGACTCTCATATCCACAGCTTAGTTTCACAGGAAGTGTGAAATATAAAGCTTGAATTAAAAAAAACATTCGCATTAAAATTTCTGAAGTTTATAGTAACTTCTGAAGAGATCCATTCATCATTCAGAGAATCAACCAAATGTCATTTTGATTTTAGGCGGTCAAATTTGCATATGACAAGATAAGAGTTTCCATAACACTTTAATACAACAGCAGCGTTCAATTAATACTCGTTCACCAAGACTCACAGCAAAACCTCATAGCTTCTTGTTAATTTCCCATTATTTAAAATATCCAGCTGCCCTTATACATGCCATGTTACATGAACTCATGTTTACAGTTGAAAACATTTGGAAGGCTTTACTGTATGTTAGTGTTCAAAAGGATTCATCGTATCTACATTGGCATTTTATAAAGAGAGAATTATTTGAACACCGTTTTTGTGGGTTCTTAAACTCAGATCTCGTAAACGCGGCTGTATCTGATTTTAAAGACGGAAAAACTAAATTCTCTTTTTTTCAGCTTCTTCTTCCTAATATATAACACCACAAAGTATCCTAGCCACTTACATGGGCTTCTCTTAAAATAATTTCATTCTTTTATATCTCACTGATTTATCCATTTCCATCTGCCACATATTATTTAATAAAGGACCAATTGAGTTAAACCGTTATTTTAAAGTAGATTAATAATCATTAATTCAGTAATTAATATTCGGCTGTCACACACACACACACACACACACACACACACACACACACACACACACACATACATATATAAATATATTTCTTTTTGTTTAGAACCATAATTGTTTCAAAGTTTTCTTCTAAAAAGTTTCTAAATTCCTTCAACAGAAAAATTTTAAAAGGCAGAAATCCAATTTAAATATAAAGCTCACAACCTCATATGAGCCTTCTTTTATTGCTTGTTTTTTATTATTTAATACGATCAGAAAAGTGTAAAAAGGTACCGCATATCACTTTTCATATTTTTGGAGAGCTGAGGTTTTGCTCTCCGACAGCAGCAATAATTTCAAAGTTTCAATAACAGCATCTCAATAAAAGTGAATGACTTTCAAATGTGAATATTGCGAAATCTGTTTCCGAGTGCGCAACAAAGTCGAGTGATGTAGTCGACAATGCTGTTCTCTGCTGAACAAAGAGCTTACAATGGAAGGGTTCATGAGCACCTGCACCATTTCATAATAGTGAACAGCAGAGTGCAACACACCTCAACGCCATAACCACATCCTGTTACACACTTCACTGTGAAAGAACAAAATAATGTAAAAAAAACATTACATATTGCTGATAAAGATGTCTCTTTGGGAAAGTTTGCCTGGGGACCAGCCACAAAAAAAGCTTAGCCTCAATAAACACTGTGTAAAACTTTCTAAAACATAGAAAAGGATTTATCTCACTTTCTTGCTCTTAAACACTTTTACCCGTTTTACCTTTTTATAAAGCCCTTTTCAGGAAGACATACATTTGAAAAAGAAAAAGAAAAAGAAAAAGAAAAACTACTTACACTGATTCAGATGTATCTTCCTGTCTGGTGGCTTTTGCGTGGTGAGATTCTGAAGAGCTGAAATAGAAGCTATGCAAAGATTTAATCAAGAAAGTATTGTGTTCCTTTTATTAAGATATGGTGCCAATCCGTGTTCTACTCATAGGTATAATAATGGGTCAGTGGTAATGCAACTCAACGAGGCCTCAGAGTGCAAATACCTTGATTTGAGCCCTTTTTACACAACACCACTACAAAGTTATGACCACAACTCTTTTGTGAACTGCATAAGCAAGACATATCAAAAAAGAAAATTAAGCAACCAAATTACAAGCACGTGTACTGAACGCCAACACGACGGCCGTTTTATTATAAAACATATCGTTTAACAGTCATGCCAGTGAAATTTACAGTCTTTTCACTAAAATGTATGTATGTTGTGTAAAAATGTACTCTATATCAATGTTTATTAATGTAACAGCTTATGTGCAATAGCCTATGTGTAACAACTTAACAGGTGGCAAATTTTAAAAAGCAAGTGTATTTATACTTCCCATCTTCTATCCAATATCAGGACATTTTCCTTATAAATCATATAGTACTCTGTTTCAGCTCAAATATAATTTAAAAAGCATGTTTTTTTTACAAGATAAGAGTACAATTACTCTATAAGTACTCTAGCGCACCCAGGTTTGAACTTTTCCAAAGGTTCAAAGCTAAATGGAGCTGAAGAACATGCAGATGAAAATGTGAAATAATTGCACAGTTAAGCTCCATAAGTCTCCATTAAACTTACAGAAATCAAGTCTGTTATTTAAAAATGATTGACAATTGCAGGCTACAGAAACGAAATGCAATGCACAAACCTCCACAGCAGACAAGAGCATGAAGGACCAGCGTAAACCTGAGGGCCACCATTTTTCACAAACCTCAGATGAACCCTCACGCTTTTCAGACAGACAGTTCTACAACGGAGAAGAAGGTCACCTCCCAGCTGCTCTGCAAGACCTTCTTCCACTTCCACGTCACATGATGTGACATTAAAATGAAATGTTATTTTAAAAAGTGGTCTGACAAAACTTCCTGGAACCTAGTTTCTCCTTTTATTACACTTTAAAATGAGTGATCATTGCAGATGTATGTGATACTTCATTGCAGGTCAGGGTCATTTTTGGTAGATATAAAAAAACATCTACAAAATAATAACATAAAAAAATAATCCAAACTTTCTAACTTATCTAACTTTGACCTTCCAAACCCATTCTTCCATTTTCTTTGATTTTTTGAACACTTCTGATGTTAGTTTTTTAAAATGCTAAAAATGTGCTTAATAAATTTATTGGGTTAATAATACCCCATGTGACACTTTCTTGATTAAAATCACAGTTTTATTTTAAGTTTTAATTTAAGAAAGTTTTATTTTAGCTTCTGAGGGTACAGATCGATATGTTAATATATGACTGATAAAAAAAATAAGATAACATTTTTATCTGTCTAAAAAACATGTTATTAAACATTATGAAATTAACCAAAAATCAGTGTTGCAATTTTGTTGCCACATACTGAGATTGCAATTGCTTTTGTTTATTAAGGTGCCAAATTGCAGCCCTAATAAGACATATACTATACTGCATTTCTAAAACCATTAAACATATTTAAAACAGTACAACAATGGAAAAGCATCCAAAATAGTCACCAGCTGAGTGCTACTGTCAATTTCTGTAATTAAGTTATACTATAAAAATATTATATATATATATAATATATAATATTTTATAGCATAAGTTATTTACAGAAAGAGAAATAATAATTATTTTTAATATTGTTTTAATAGATATACACATATAATGTAAAATAATACATTTTTCACACACACACACACTAAAATGTATTATTTATATTAAAAATTATAATTATGTTTATTATTATTATTACTATTGTTTATCGCTATAAGTATATATATTTGTATCTGAAAAAAAAAGCAAGCTTATTTTGTTGAAAATAATTTGAATCTTTGCTCATGTGCAGGTTGACATCATGTAGTAACATTGCATGAACACTAGATATGCACTTGGTCTAGATTAGCCTCAGTGCCTTTAAAAAAACAAACATCATAAACCCCATCTTGCTACCATCCTAGACACAGATATATACACCAATCTGCCTGAACACATATATCACTGAAACCATTGATTGGTTAGGAGAATAACTTCATCTTCTTATAACTGTAGCTGTCAAGGAGTTGGATCTGTTAACAACCTAATCACAGTCTGTAAACAACTGGTTCTTGAAGTTGACAGCAAGAAAAATGAGCAGGAATAATTGCCATATTGCGATGGCTAGACAAATCATTCAAATCATTCAAAGTCAAGAAGTGACGCCACTAGAATGCCCTGTGGGAAGAAGGCACGCTGATGGATGCAATGTTCTGCTCTGGGCAATGTTCTGCTGGGAAACCGTGGGTCCTGGAGTTCAGGTGGATGTTAGTTTGACCTGTATCATCTTCCTAAACACTGTGGCAGACCAAGTCCACCCAATGGGAACAGCATTCCCTGATGGCAGTGATATCTTTCAGCAGGATAAAGCTTTCTGCCTCACTATAAACATTGCTCAAGGTATTGTTTCGTCCTGCAAATTCCCCAAATCTCAATCCTAGTCTGATTCACTGAGGATCCACCTCACAACATACAAGACTGGAAGGAATTGCTGCTAACTTTGTCATGCCAGATACTACAGCCCACCTTCCGAGGTCTAGCCTTAGCAAGTCAGAGTTGTTTTGGTGGCAATATGGCACCAAATATAGCAATAGATGCTATAAATGTGAATAAAAATGAGCACCGGATGAAAACAGGATGCTGACATGCTGTATTACAAGGTCTGAAACAATGTGACTGCAGAGGGGATTGCCATTTACAAATCCGAGAAATTAATTTGGGGCTTTTGCAAAAAAGACTCACAGCCTTGCAGCTGCATCACCATCTTAACAGAACCTTACAGATCTCTGCTTACACACCCAGTCATCCACCCACAGCCACCCACACATTTGAGACTAGAAGAAAACCTCAGGCCAATGTAGTGAGCAAGTAAGCCTTCAGTGTCACTGTTGAGCTGTTAAAGATAACAAACGTTGACATTTTAAAGTCGGATTGAAGCTTTGCAGTAAAAAAAGAAATTGTTTCAACCTGCTACATAGTACTGACATAAGTATGCTATAAACATTCCATGGAAAATACCTTATGTTGTCATCAAGTATTATAATAGATTATGTCCATTAATATAACATTGTATTCAATATTTCCTGTTATTATCATTACACATGCCACAATGTTGCAGTCATGACTTATATTGCAAGGTTATGACATCAAATGATATTGTATCTGGCATAACAACATAAATTAAGGAATTATATGATTTAATGAAATCATAACTGCAGATGCCATCTTCCATAGCATGTTTATAACATGGTTATGTCACTTATATGTACAGCCCCCTCCAACAGCAGTGAGACCCATGAAAGGTCAGACTTTAAGCTTTTCTTTCCTGATATATGCATCTAGATAAGTTAAATTACATAGAACATAGTGCCATGTGTATCTTATTACTGAGATTTAGCCACTATTATCAAACCAGTCCATAAATGATTTACATTAATGGCATTTAGCAGATGCTCTTATCCACACCTTATCCAGTTTTCTATTCTATTCCAATTTTTTTGCTCACTTTATGTATATCTAAATATAAATATTAGCTGAAAATCCAATCTCTCATCCCATATTCATCATTTCAAGCCAAATGTCTTCAGTGCAAACAACAAACTAATTGACCTTACTATTCCAATACTTTTGAAGGGAACAGTACTTATAATACAGATGGACTTTACTGATAATAAACAATTACTCGTAGTTTCAATAATTATATTTCTGTTCACACATGGTTCAGTATTAGTCAAACACTGATATTCAGCTAAGCTTTGCTCAAAGGAACAGGTTGGTTCACTTGTCATAGTTTGACTAATGTATTAGTTGGCCTAGATTAAAATTTATGACCCAGGCAATTACCTACTGGACTATTCTAGGTAACATGCGATCTTGCATCCATTTTTGTATTAACAAACAAGACAAGAAAAATAGTGAAAGGTCAAATTGCTGTGATGAGGAAGAAGATCCCTTAAGGAGGAAAAAGAAACTATTTAAAACTCATGTATGGATAAAAACAGACGTCTGATAAAAGGGGCATGAATCATTATATATCTTCTTCTTCTTTTTCTTTCGGCTGCTCCCGTTTAGGGGTCGCCACAGCGGATCAACTGTCTCCATTTCTTCCTGTCTTTTGCATCTTCCTGCTTCAAACCGACCACCTGCATGTCCTCTCTCACCACATCCATAAACCTCCTCTTTGGTCTTCCTCTTCTCCTCTTTCCTGGCAGCTCCAACTTCAACATCCTCCTTCCAATATAATCCTCATCTCTCCTCTGCACATGTCCAAACCAACGCAACCTTGCTTCTCTAACTTTGTCTCCAAGACGTCTAACCTGAGCTGTCCCTCTAATATACTCATTTCTAATCCTGTCCATCCTCGTCACACCCAACAAAAATCTCAGCATCTTTAACTCTGACACCTCCAGCTCCGCCTCCTGCCTTTTCGTCAGTGCCACCGTCTCCAACCCATACAACATAGCTGGTCTCACTACTGTCCTGTAAACCTTCCCTTTTACTCTAGCTGGTACGCGTCTGTCACAAATCACTCCAGCCACTCTTCTCCACCCATTCCAACCAGCCTGCACTCTCTTCTTCACCTCTCTTCCACACTTGCCATTACACTGAACTGTTGATCCCAAGTATTTAAACTCCTCCACCTTTGTTACCTCCACTCCCTGCATCCTAACCATGCCACTTTCCTCCCTTTCATTCACACTCATGTATTCTGTCTTTGCCCTACTCACTTTCATTCCTCTCCTCTCTAGAGCATATCTCCATTTCTCCAGGTTCTCCTCAAGCTGCTCCCTACTCTCACTACAGATCACAATATCATCAGCAAACATCATCGTCCACGGAGACTTCTGTCTAACCTCGTCCGTCAACCTGTCCATTACTATTGCAAACAAGAATGGGCTCAGTGCTGATCCTTGATGTAATCCAACATCTACCTTAAATGCATCCGTCAATCCCACTGCAGATCTCACCACTGTTACACTGTCATCATACATATCCTGAACTACTCTCACATACTTCCCTGTAACACCAGACTTCCTCAAAACCACATCTCCTACTCTCACATACTTCCCTGTAACACCAGACTTCCTCAAAACCACAACTCCTCTCTAGGCACCCTCTCATATGCTTTCTCCAAATCCACAAAGGTACAATGCAGCTCCTTCTGACCTTCTCTGTACTTCTCCATCAACACCCTCAGAGCAAACATTGCATCTGTGGTGCACTTTCTCGGCATAAAACCATACTGCTGTTCACTGATCCTCACCTCTTTTCTTAACCTAGCTTCCACTACTCTTTCCCATAACTTCATGGTGTGGCTGATCAACTTTATCTCTCTATAGTTACTACAGCTCTGTGCATCACCCTTATTCTTGAAGATCGGTACCAGTAAACTTTGTCTTCACTCCTCAGGCATCTTCTCACTTGCCAAGATTGTGTTAAACAATCTGGTCAGAAACTCAACTGCCATCTCCCCTAAACATCTCCATGCTTCCACTGGTATGTCATCCGGTCCAACAGCCTTTCCATTCTTCATCCTCTTCATCGCTGCCCTTACTTCCATCTTGTTTATTTGCTGCACTTCCTGGTTAACTCTTCCCCAGACGGATTGTTTATTGTTGCCGGAGATTTCAACCATGCAAATCTCAGGTCAGTTCTCCCTAAATTCCATCAACATGTGAACTTTGCAACGAGGGGGGAAAACACGCTGGACTGTGTTTACACAAACCTGGCCGGCGCGTACAGAGCGGAGCCCCGCCCCCACCTCGGACACTCAGACCACATCTCTGTGCTGCTGATCCCAGCGTACAGACCCATCGTCAGGCGCGTGAGACCCACCCTGAAGCAAGTAAAGACCTGGCCCACAGGAGCCATCTCTGCTCTTCAGGACTGCTTTGAACGCACCGACTGGGAAATGTTTAGGGAGGCTGCAACCTACGGTGACTCCATCAACCTGGAGGAGTACACAGCTTCAGTGACCGGCTACATCAGCAAGTGCATTGAGGATGTTACTGTCTCCAAGTTCATCACATCACAACCCAACCCGAAGCCATGGATGACTGCAGAGCTGCGCAGACTCCTGAGAACACGAGACAAGGCCTTCAAGTCAGGAGACGAGGCCGCCCTAAGAACAGCGAGGGCAAACCTGTCTCGGGCCATCAGAGCGGCGAAACGAGCTCACGCAGAGAGAATCCATGGTCACTTCAAAAACACCGGTGACATGCGGCGCATGTGGCAGGGCATGCAGGCCCTCACCAACTACAGGACATCTCCACCTGCCTGTGACGGTGACCCCTCCCTCCCAGATGCGCTGAACCACTTCTACGCACGGTTTGATGCAGTGAACGACACGAGAATGAGGAAGACCACCCCTCCTCCGAACGACCAGACTCTCTGTCTGACCACAGCCGAGGTGAGAAGATCTCTTCTCAGAGTCAACCCACGGAAAGCTGCCGGTCCAGACAATATCCAAGGTCGTGTGCTCAGAGGATGTGCAGAACAGCTGGCAGATGTTCTCACTGACATCTTCAATACCTCTCTGAGCACCACTGTTGTTCCAAGGTGCTTCAAGACCACCAGCATCATTCCAGTGCCAAAGAAACCATCTATCTCCTGCCTCAACGACTATCGTCCCGTCGCACTCACACCCATCATCATGAAGTGCTTCGAGAGGCTGGTCATGAGGCACATCAAGTCCCAGATCCCCTCCTCACTAGACCCCCTGCAGTTTGCGTATCGTCCCAACCGCTCAACGGACGATGCAATCTCCACCACCCTCCATCTGGCCCTTTCTCATCTGGACAGAAAGGACAGTTACATTAGAATGCTGTTCATCGACTACAGTTCAGCATTCAACACCATCATCCCTCAGCACCTGAGTGAGAAGCTGAGGCTGTTGGGCCTGAACACCTCCCTCTGTAACTGGATCCTGGACTTCCTGACTGGGAGACCCCAGTCAGTCAGGATCAGTAGCAGCACCTCCAACACCATCACACTGAGTACAGGAGCCCCCCAGGGCTGTGTGCTCAGCCCACTGCTGTTCACACTGATGACCCACGACTGTGCAGCCAAGCACAGCTCCAACCACATCATCAAATTCGCTGATGATACAACCGTGGTGGGTCTGATCAGCGGTGGAGACGAGGCAGCTTACAGAGAGGAGATACAAGAGCTGACGGACTGGTGCAGAACCAACAACCTGTCTCTGAACGTCGACAAGACTAAAGAGATGGTTGTTGACTTCAGGAGATCACGTCGGGACCACACTCCACTTATCATCAACACCTCACCTGTGGAGATGGTCCAGAGCACCAAGTTTCTTGGTGTTCACATCACTCACAACCTCACGTGGTCCCTCAACACCAACTCCATCACAAAGAAAGCCCAGCAGCGCCTCTACTTCCTGCGCAGACTGAGGAAAGCCCATCTCCCACCTTCCATTCTCACCATCTTTTACAGAGGAACCATTGAGAGCATCCTGAGCGGCTGCATTACTGCCTGGTACGGGAACTGCACTGTCTTAGACCGCAAGTCCCTACAACGGGTAGTGAGAACAGCTGAGAAGATCATCGGGATCTCTCTGCCCTCTGTACATGACATTTTCACCACTCGCTGCATCCGCAAAGCAACCAGCATTGTGGATGATCCCTCCCACCCGTCCCACACCCTCTTCTCCCACCTGCCAAAAGGAAAAAGGTTCCGCAGCATACGGGCCTCCACTTCCAAGATGGGAAATAGTTTCTTCCCCCTGGCCATCAGACTGTTGAACTCCTAAACTGCCAATATCTGAACTCTTAAACCCAGTCCACTTTGTTGAACTCTTAAACCCAGTCCACTTTGTCACCCTGTATTTATTTATTTATCTCATGTTGCACTCCTGCACTTTATCAGTAACACCGCTCCACCACACTGCCACACTGTGATCTATCTGGGCTGCTTTGTTCCACAACACTGCAGCCCTCTACGGATGATTGTACTGTCTGTCGTGCCATCTGTTGTTGTCTGTCTTGTCTTGCACTTGTTGCCCCGTCTTGTGTCTTATGTTGTCTTGTGTCTTGTCTTGTCTTGTGTTGTGTCTTGTCTTGTGTGTAGCACCAGGGTCCTGGAGGAACGTTATTTCGTTTCACTGTGTACTGTGTATATGGCTGAAATGACAATAAATCCTACTTGAACTTGAACTTGAACTTGAACATCATCCAGTCTTCTCTCTCTCTCATTTTCTTCATTCATCAGCTCCTCAAAGTATTCCTTCCATCTGCTCAACACGCTCTGTTCACCTGTGAGTACGTTTCTATCTTTAATCGTCCTGACCTGCTGCACATCTTTGACCTGTCTCTCTGTCTAGCCAATCGGTAAAGGTCCTTTTCTCCCTCTTTACTGTACAACCTCTCATACAATTCACCAAACACCTTATCTTTGGCCTTCACCACTGCTTTCTTCACCCTGCGGTTCATCTCCTTGTACACCTGTCTACTTTCTTCATCTCTCTGACTGTCCCATGTCTTCTTTGCCTCCCTCTTCTTTTGAATACACTCCTGGACTTCTTGGTTCCACCACCAGGTTTCCTTATCCTCTTTCTTCCTTCCAGATGTCACACCAAGTACATTTCTAGCCGCCTGCCTTATCACTTCTGCAGTAGCTTCCCAGCAATCCGGTAGCTCTTCAACAACTCCCAGTGTCCATGTTAACTCCTGCCTGAATTCCACCTTACAGTCCTCCTCCTTCAGCTTCCACCACTTGATCCTCGACTCTGCCCTCACTTTCCTCCTCTTCTTGACCTCCAAGGTCATCCTACAGACCACCATCCTATGCTGTTTAGCTACACTCTCCCCTGTCACTACTTTGCAGTCTCTGATCTCTTTCAAACTGACCCTCCTGCAAAGAATATAATCCACCTGTGAGCATCTTCCTCCACTCTTATACATCACCCTGTGCTCCTCCCTCTTCTTAAAATAAGTATTAACTACAGCCATTTCCATCCTTTTTGCAAAATCTACAACCATCTGACCTTCAGCATTCCTCTCCTTGATACCATGCCTACCCATCACCTCCTCATCACCTCTGTTCCCTTCACCAACATGACCATTAAAATCTGCACCAATCATCACTCTCTCTCCCCTGGGTACACTCTCTATCACTTCATCTAACTCACTCCAGAATTTTTCCTTCTCTTTCATCTTACAACCAACTTGTGGAGCATAAGCACTAACAACATTCATTATCACACCTTCCACTTCCAGCTTCAAACTCATCACACTCCCTGACACCCTCTTCACTTCCAAAACACTCTCCACATACTCTTCCTTCAGGATAACACCTACTCCATTCCTCCTTCTATCCACACCATAGTAGAACAGTTTAAACCCCCCTCCAATACACCTGGCCTTACTACCCTTCCATCTAGTCTCTTGCACACACAAAATGTCAACCTTCCTTCTCTCCATCATATCAGCTAATTCTCTACCTTCACCAGTCATGCTGCCAACATTCAAAGTCCCTACTCTCACTTCCACTCTACTCTCCTTCTTTCTCTCCTTCTCCCTCTGGACATGCCTTCCTCCACTTCTTCTTTGGCCAACAGTAGTCCAATTTCTACCAGCACCCTGTAGGCTAACAGCACTGATGGCGGTCGTTGTTAACCCGGGCCTCGCCCGATCCGGTATGGAATTCTGTATCGTTGTCCGCATATTGACTTGGCAAAGTTTAACACTGGATGCCCTTCCTGACGTAACCCTCCCCATTTACCCGGGCTTGGGACCGGCACAAAGAAATACACTGGCTTGTGCATCCCTAGTGGCTGGGTTATAAATCATTATATATACTGTCTTGAAATTGAGGAGAGAAGGATTAACATTCAAACAGACTCGGGTCAAATCGTTTTGAGGCTAACAGTGGTGGCCTAATGTTTAGGGAATTGGCCCCAGGATCAGAAGATGTGGGTTTGAATTCCAGACCAGTAGGTTGCCCTGAGGTACCCTTGAGCAAGGTACTGTCACCATCAGCCCTTTAAAAATCCTTTAGTAATATTATAGCAAATTTTCATTTTCATGTCCAAAGCTTTTACATGTCAAGTTTTGAGGTCTCTTGAAAACCTATTTTTTTCTCAAGAAAATGTAATCCCATGCTATTTGGATGGTTTTTTTTTTTGACTCTCAGTATTTAAATTTCTAATACTGATGTGATACTTTTCTCATTTTTATTTATTTCCTTGTATCCCAGTGAAACATTTTTACACTGCACTCATACAGGTGCAAGAGAGTGAGAAAAAGAATGACTAAGCAAAATTTTATCACGTCACACTTATATCACACTTACATCAGTGTATGTCAGCAGACAGTTTAAGCCTCATATCTTTCTCAAAAGTGTATGTCCTTTAACAATATTTAGTCTTAATGAGAAATTAAACAAATCAGCCTTGAGCAAGTAAGTCATTGCATGCAAACTAAAAACTTTTAGTTTTTTAACTATAAGCACCACAGTTTTGGAAAGACAAATTTAGTGAGGTAAGACAGTATTCAAAGGTTAGACAGAGGTCCCCATGGATTATAACACCTGCATATGGCAAAGAAGGGAGCATTTAATGATGAACATAAAAATGAAAAATGAGGAATGCTCTAGAGAGGAAAGGAATGAAAGTCAGTAGGACTGAAACAGAATACGTGAGTCTGAATAATAGTGACGGCAGTGGAATAGTGATCTGTGACAAATGGATACCAGCAAGATGAAAGGATAGGTTTAGCGAGACCAGCAATGTTATGTAGGTTAGTCAGAAAAGCGAGATTGTGTTGTTTTTCACATGTGCAGAGGACAGATGGGGAATAAAGTGGAAGAAAGGTGTAATTGAAGCTACCAGGAAAGAGGGAAGAGGAAGGCCAAAGAGCAGGGTTATAGATTCGGTGACAGAGGACATGCAGGAGGTCAGTCTGAAAGAGGAGTGATTCACTGTGGTGACCCCCCAAAAGGTACAGCCATAACAATAAGAATTTAAATGAGCAACTTAAAGTTGGGTAGCTTGTGGTAAGATACTCAGCTGCAGATCTAGAGTTGCATATCTCCAGCCCCATTTGAGACCCTAAGCATGGGCCTTAACACTATTGTAGCTCCAGGAATACTTTCCCTGTTGACAGGGAATGTATGTCACTATGGATTAGAGCACTATCTAGAATGCAAATAAAAGTAGTCATTTAGGTCTAATGTATAATTTCAAAATGGCAATTGGAACATCTATATATATATATATATACCTGATTACTTACAACCCCTCTGTTTCTGTCACACACTGTGGTTCCAAAAAGCAGTTAACTATGGAAGAGAGGCAGACCATCATAACACTTAGTATAAGTACTTCCTACATAGAAACTGCAAAGAAATCAAGGTGTCAGTGAGTACAGTCTCCTTCACCATCAAAAGGCTCTCAGAAACTCTGACAGGAAGAGGTCTTGCAGACCCAAAGCCACAACAGCTTCAGAAGACTGTTTCTGCGAGCCAACAGCTTGCATGATAGGTGGCTCACAGGACCACAGCTTCAAACACAGCTCAATAGCAGTCGTGCTAAGCAAGTCTCATTTATATAAACCTCTGCAACAGAGTTAGGAAGAACTTTCTGAAGAATATTTGATTTCCATTGTAGAATGAATGCCATGAGTGTGTTATATCTACCAAAGGTGGCTACTTTAATGAGTCAAAAGTTAAGAATATATTTTGGTTTATACGTGGATCCCATGGTTTATTTTTTAACTCTAATTGTTTATTTGTTGTATGCTTTCATTTCAGAGTACAAAGAGACATTGAACTGCTTGAATTTCAATAAAAAAAATTTAAAAATTGGGGTGTTCTAAAACTTTTGACCAGTATATGTATATATGTGTGTATATGTGTACATATAAAGTTAACCCAGCCACTTGGGATGCACAAGCCAGTGTATTTCCTCATGCCAGTCCCAAGCCCGGATAAATGGGGTGGGTTATGTCAGGAAGGGCATCCGGTGTAAAACTTTTGCCAAATCAATATGCGGACAATGAAACAGAATTCCATACCGGATTGGTCGAGGCCCGGGTTAACAGTGCTGTTGGCAGCATGACTGGTAAAGGTTTTAGAGAATTAGCTGATATGATGGGGAGAAGGAAGGCTGACATTTTGTGTGTGCAAGAGTCTAGATGGAAGGGTAGTAAGGCCAGGTGTATTGGAGGAGGGTTTAAAATGTTTCACCATGGTGTGGATGGACGGAGGAATGGGGAGTGTTATCCTGAAGGAAGAGTATGTGAAGAGTGCTTTTGAAGTGAAGAAGATGTCAGATAGGGTGATGACTTTGATGCACACAGATGGATTATATCCTTTGCAGGAGGGTCAGTATGAAGGAGATTGGTGACTGCAAAGTAGTGACAGGGGGGAGTAATTATAGGATTAATATGAGATTCCAGTGTAACAGTGGTGAGATCTGCAGTGGGATTGACGGATGCATTTAAGGCAGAGGCTGGCATCAAGGGTTAGCGCTGAGCCCATTATTGTTTGCAATAGTAATGGACAGGTTGACGGATGAGGTTTGACAGGACTCTCTGTGGACAATGATGTTTGCTGATGATACTGTGATCTGTAGCGAGAGTCGTGAGCAGCTAGAAGAGATCCTGGAGAGGTGGAGATCTGCTCTAGAGAGGAGAGGAATAAAATTGAGTAGGACAAAGTCAAAGTATGAATGTGAATGAAAGGGAGGAAAGTGGAGTGGTTAGGATGCAGGGAGCAGAGGTTAAAAAGGTAGAGGAGTTTAAATAATTGGGATCAATGGTTCAGTGTAACGGCGAGTGTGAAAGAGAGGTAAAGAAGAGAGTGCAGGCAGGCTGGAATGGGTGGAGAAGAGAGGCTGGAGTCATTTGTGACAGATGGGTACCAATGAGAGTAAAAGGGAAGGTTTACAGGACAGCAGTGAGACCAGCTATGCTATAAGGGTTGGAGACGGTGGCACTGACGAAAAGACAGGAGGCAGAGCTGGAGGTGTCAGAGTTAAAGATGCTGAGATTTTTGTTGGGTGTGACGAGGATTGACAGAATTAGAAATGAGTATATTAGAGGGACAGCTCAGGTTAAACGTTTGGGAGACGAAGTTAGAGAGGAAAGGAAGCACTGGTTTCACCACTATTTTATATATGCAAATTTATATCTCAAAGTCTCAACTTTTTCATGAAACAACGTCTCTTTCAATGACTATATATCACTTATTTACATCTTAACAATTGAATCCTGTGTATATATGAGGAAACAGATCAAGTAAGTAAATTAATGAATCACTTTTACCACAAAATCTCTCTCTTTCTCCCCCTCTATCACTCCCGGCTTATTTGTTTACATTCTAACCGAAACGCACGTGGCCTCACCAGGCGCGGCCTTTGATTGGTCGGAAGAAACACAAGCTCCTCCCACTGAGGGGAAGTTAAGGCGACAGGAAGGAGGTTCAAAATATTTCAACGACGAAAAAAGTCCATCTTCGCTTCAAAATGTACATTTGCCCACACGAGTTACGAGTGTATTTTTTTGTGCTTTAAACTGTACCGGAAAATAAAAGTCAACGCAGAAACGCCTTTGGTTGTCCTGGAAGTTTCCAACGAAAAGCGGCTGCCACTCGTTTAAATTCACATTAATGTAAGAAATGTGGCGGGGAAAGGCGTCATTGACCCTGCGCTACGTTTTAATCGTTGCCTTCTTCCACGCTTTATTACTAGATAACGTGTTTTTATCCGCAGCTTCCAATGAAAAGTGCCTGATACTCGTTTTTATCCAGTTCCCAGTCGTGCGTGACGGTCAGGGGGTCGTTATTAACGCTTTATTACGCGTTTATTATTGCTTTATTACGCGATTGGTTGCTAGTGCGCGGGTTTAAATCTGCCCGTCCAGGTAGCGCGGGACACACATGCGCATTGGGCGCCGAATCGTCCGCTATAAAGGACTTGGCGCCGGCGCCACTCATTCATTCCTCCCTCCCCCAAAGGTAGGCACAGCGCGCGCTCTCTCACTTCGACCATTATTTTACCACATTTTGCTCTTTTGAACACCTTTAACACTTCTGCATGCGTCGAACGAGCCTTTATTGCTGGTGAATTTGTATGTGTATCCCTGTTTAACCCCGTGTTGTTGTTGTTTTTACTAGCTTGCTAACGCAGCTAGCCAGCCCCGCTAACTTCGGTGCTTGAAATTAGCCTCGTTTGCAGCGCAAAGTTTGCCAACATTACTTTATTTCCTGTCAAAATAGGGTCTGAAATAACGTTCAGTTCGCCTCGTTTTGCTGTAGCGTGTGAGCTAGCTGGCTAAATGTTTCGTGCGACAATATGGAGTAAGTCACTAAAATAAAGATCCTGAAGTGGGGCAGTTGTTTCAGTGTAATTTTAATAGGACTGCTATCAATTGCACAAATAAACACCGCCGTGCATATGCTCCATGTGTATTTTTGCAATGTTAACGAGAAGCAGTTTGCAGACTCTACCCGCTTATTTGCAAATCGCCCGGGTTCATTTTGGCGCGGGCGGCTTCCCGAAATTGCAGATAAACAGCCTCACTGCTCCTAATAATCTCTTAAAAACATGCCCATCGCGTCGCCAGAACTGCCCTGGGTGGCAAAAACAAAGACTTTATTAGCGTATTGTCCTCGAATTGTCTACAGAGTGAAATTTTGTGCAGTGTGATGTCTGCTGGCCTTTGTTTTCATGTGAGCAGCCTTCATCTCTCCCAGCTGAGCAGCGAGCTAAGACCTGTTCCTCTCTTTCAGACCTTCTCTTCCATTACAATAGAAGACGCTGCAGACACTATCATGACCAGAAGAAGGTATTCAAAATCCCTGGTGAAATGTCTGCTTGCTTTCTTGGTTGCCTGATGTTCACACACTTATGTTTTTGTTGCAGTGGACGGCTTCAAGCTAAATCCGACTGTAAAGCCACCCATGCAGATAAGATAGCAAAGATAAAGAAAGAGGTAGGCATACCTCAATCCAGAATGTTTAATTGACTCTGAATGTTTAATCCCATATTTAACTTTGATTGACCTTAACCCCCATTTGCATGTTCACAGCATTGTGGCAGGAAGAAGACACTGGCAAAGAGGCTCAATGGGGAAGTTCAGGTAAGTTTTGAACTCAGACCAGTATTAGTCATTTATTATGCATGAACTGAATTAAAGCCATTGATATTCCTGCTGCTGTTCAACATTGTTATTTCTCTCCACCGTTTTAGAATCAGTGCGTCCAGGAGGGAACAGGGAATTCTGGAGTTCTCAATGAATCCTCCATGGAGGGTCTGCAGGACACGGTGGAGAGTTTTTCACAATGTATACAACCATCTCCTCTCCCCAAGCTCAGGTCAGCAATCCCAGCACAATTTGTTCATTATTGTGGTTGATGAACCAGTAGTGCCTCACAGTAGCTGTTTGACAAAAGGTGGTAGGACATGGTGTAGTTAAGCACATATAACATAAGGCATACAATCTGTACAGATTTTATTTCATCGCACTGTATAGAGTGGCTGTGTTTCAACATAGCTCGAGCAAGTCAGTCAGCCTGTAGCTATTGTTCTTTAGTCGGTATGTTGAGTGTTTTTCAGTTTTTGCATTTGCTTTTGCTTTCATTAGCTGGGGCAGTTCTGAGGATGTGTGGGTGAAAATGCTGAGCAAGGAGATAAAGTACAAGCACAGTAAAAACTGTCTGGAGAGACATCCCAGACTGCAGCCCAAGATGAGAGCAGTTCTCCTTGACTGGCTCATGGAGGTACATTTTCCATTTCATTACTGAGTAATAAGCTCCATGATGGAAAGATACTGATATATCAGTATATGCAATCTTTTCCAAGTTAGGGTTGAATGTTAGCTAACAGTATAGTGTATGCCCCGAGCATGATGTAGTAAGCATTTAATAAGATTCAAGAAGGCTATATATATATATATATATAAAAATATAAATAAAAGCATCTGACCATTTAATTAATTTCAAAAATGTTTTCATGCCTAGGTATGTGAGGCGTATGTTCTTCACCGACAGACGTTCTACCTAGCGCAGGACTTCTTTGACCGGTTCATGCTCACCCAAGAAAATGTGGAAAAGGAGCGACTGCAGCTTATTGGCATTACAGCCCTCTTTATTGCCTCTAAAATTGAGGTAATGTCCTAGTCAGCTGATATCTGAAGAGAAAACTTTAGTTTTGCTCAACCAGTGCCACCTCAAAGTACATTGTATATAAGATGATGTTCTAATTTTGTTGACATTTTTTGCTGTGCAAAGAAGCAATGGCCTGAATGTCTTTTTTTTTTTTTTTTTTTTTCTTCTTTCTTTCAGGAAATTTATCCGCCCAAAATCATGGAGTTGGCTTATGTCACTGATGGGGCATGTTTAGAAAAGGAAATCCTACAAATGGAGCTTATTATGTTAAAAGTATGAGTTCCACCACCATTTCTATTTATATATTGGCAACATTATGATTTAATCTTGTATTAAATGTATGCAAACTAATATTTCCGGTACAGACTTTGTCTTCCTGCATTTACTTATTAATTGCACGCTTGTACAGGCATTGAACTGGGACCTCTGCCCTGAAACTGTGGTCTCATGGATGAAGCTCTATATTCAGATGGCCTCAGTCTATGACTTCACCAATTTTCTCGTGCCACAGTTTTCACAAGAAACCTACATACAGATCACACAGGTAGGTTTACTTTGATGAAAATATGTACAACAGCTTTTCTCTTAAACCAGATACTACACATATATAAAGCCTTTCCAAGTTTACAAAAACTTTGCTTTTTTCACAGCTTTTAGATTTGTGTATCCTTGACATCAACTCGTTGGATTTTAAGTACGGGGTACTTGCTGCAGCCGCCTTTTGCCACTTTATATCTTTTGACATAGTACAGAAAGTATCAGGTAAGAACACCTTAAGGGCTTAAAATAAATATTACAGAGCCTCATATCGCTACATAGCTCAATATTGTTTTAGATTTATAGGATAATGTGCTGAAATGTAGCTTTAAAGCAGATGCCATTATTTTATTAAGAGTGTGATAAACGTCAAAATAGTACAGAAATCTGGAAATTGCAGGGCACAAAGAGTATGTAAAATTCACTTCTAGGCCTCTGCCCGTTCCGACTGAATATTGACGCAGAAAAGAAAGAGCAAGGCCTATTCTCTGCATCATAGTCAGAGAGTCCCTTTTTTTCCTTTCTCTAGGTTTGACATGGGAAGCAGTGGAGAGCTGTGTGAATTGGATGGCTCCCTTCATAGAGACCATGATGGGTTATGAGAATGCCAAGCTGAAAGACTTTGCTAAAGTTTCTTCTGAGGACAGACACAACATTCAGACGCATGTCGACTACCTCTCCATGCTGGTGAGTTACAAGTTTTTTTAACAGCTTTTTGAGAATTATGAACTTTGGGATTTTAACTACACTGTATGGGCAAAACTAAATGGACAGTTTTAAATCATGGGTATTTCAGCTGTCCTAACGTGAATAATATCAAAATGTAAAGCACCTGTACTAAAATGTCTTTTTTGCTTGGTTCTTTTCTTGACAGCATGAAGCTCAGCAAAAATGCACTACACTTAGCATCACTGGCATTTTTCCTCCAACACCACCCAGCAGTGCAGAGAAATCCGGCACACACTGACCAAATCTGGGAACGGACCTTTACCAGAACTAAGAATTATTCGTATATAACAGGTGGAAACAGACTTTCAAAGAGTTTGAGAGATTAACCTGTTAGTAGTCAGTAACTGCAGTCAGTTACTGGTTTTTCAAAGGTATGTTCATATGCTCAGGGTTTTTCTAAGTTTCTTGGCCAGATAGTGTGGAAGTGTAGACTTTTAACTGCTTGGTTCAGCATGTGGTAAAACAGGAAGACAAAGCATTACTTTCTAAAACTTAAATCACCAAGTGATTCAATATTTCAATACATTCACCTATAAATAGCTAATATCATCTTTATTGTCAAGTAAACCGATAGAAAATGTGCAATACTGTTATTTTAATGGTGAACTATTGCATGAAAATATCAGCTGTCATCGGACTTCCTGTAGACTTGATTTTTGTGAAGTATGTACAGTATTTGCTAAACTGATGTACAGACTCTGCCTGTTTCAACCTCGCTAGAGCATAGGAATTAAGTATTTAAGATTTGGGATCCTGAAGAAAAAAATTGCTGAATCATCAGGGCAGTTCTAGATTCTGAACCATTGTAAGACAGGCTTAGCTCTTTTCAGCCATTCCTGATTTTAGCTTTTTTTTTTTTTTTTTTTTTACAAATTATGAATGTGGATATAGTTTGATCATAGAGCATTTTTAACTCCTGTATATATGTATTTGTAAAGGAAATGTGCAAAAGTACTAAAGTTTCATAAAATATTTATTTTGATCTTTTACGAATAAAAAAAAATAAAAAAAAAAGTTTTGAGCTTCTTTTAAAAGTAAAGTTTTGCCAGAGCCTGAAGGAATTTCTTCTTCCTCTTCTGAGCAGCGAGCTGCAGGACCTCTTCAGGGTTACTGGAATTTAGCTCCGTTTGTCCAATCGCCTTGATCTGTTCAAGTCAGAGGGGCTTCAAATTTAAATTCAGCTTTAGCTAGTTTTTTTTTCAGTCATTCAACAAATACAGAATTTTTTATAAGTACTGACTAGTCATCTGTGAGGTCCAGATTTAATGAAGTAGAAAACACTGTCCAAAAAAAAAAGTCACCAACTGGATTTTAAGCAAATAAGAGCCTCCCATTGGATAAGTACTGCATGGATGATTTTCAGCTGGTAATAAGTTAAATGTAAACTGATGCAGTGAGTAGCTTCTCATTACTTAAACAGCCATGTCGCAAGACACTTCCTGTGGTTGTAGAAAAAGATGTTTCAGAAGGGTCAAATTACTGCCATGCATGAAGCAAAGAAAACATGTAAGGAGAAGCTGAAACTACTAAACTACTAAAATTGGATCAAGAACTGCCCAACAAGTTACTAAAGACCAGAAGGATATTGGGGAACCATCATCTTTGCAGAAAAAACGTGGTCGGAAAAAACCTTGAATGATTTCGATCGGCAATCACTTAAACATTTTGTGAAATCAAATTGCAAAAAAACAAAAACCTGATGGCCATGTTCAACCATGAATGTAAGAGCACTACTTAAATAGCTGTGTAGCCTTAAGAAAACCACTGATCAGTGAGGCTAATCACAAAAATAGGCTTCAGTTTGCTCTGGAGCGATGGAAGAAGGTCATCTGGTCTGATGTGTCCAGAGTTACCCTGTTCCAGAGTGATGGACGCATCAGTGTAAGGAGACTGGTGCATGAAGTGATGCACCCATCATGCCTAGTGCCTACCGTCCAAGCCTGTGGGGGCAGTGCTGTGATCTGGGGTTGCTGCAGTTGGTCTGGTCTGGTTTCAGCAACGTTATGTGCCCAAAGAATGAGGTCAGCTGACTACCTGAATATACTGAATGACCAGGTTATTCCATCGTGAAGTTCTTCTCCTCTGATGCTACGGGCATGTTCCAAGATGACAATGCCAGGATTCATCGGCTCAAATTGTGAAAGAGTAGTTCAGGGGGCATGAGAGATCATTTTCACACATGGATTGGCCACCAGAGTCCAGACCTTAACTGAGGATCTTTGGGATGTGCCTGAGAAGAATTTATGCAGCAGTCTGACTCTCCCAACATCTCTACAAGATCTTGGCGAAAAAAGGAATGCAACTCTGCACGGAAAAAAATTGTGACATTGCAGAAGCTTATCGAAACAATGCCAATGTGAATGTGTGCCATAGTCAAAGCTAAATGCGGTCCAGCAAAATATTGGAATGTGACTTCCCCCCCCCCCCCCAGATGGGCAGTATATCTATTAAGGACTGGAGCCCATCTTAAGTCATAACTTGGCAGCGGCGTCTAAATGAAAAATACTCACAGCAACCTGTCTTTTATCGATCTCGCCTCGTTTGTGATGAATGTCTAAAAGAGTGAGGAGTTAAGACAATTTTTTTTTTCCTTCATTTAACATAACAGTTCTACATATACACTCAAGAAAAGGAATGAAAGGATACGGGTCAAATACTCCAGAATGGTCACGTCCCAGATGTAGTCGTAGAAAGAGTCCATCGAGTCATGGCTAAAAGACACAAGAAAATAAACCTTTTTGTATCCAAACCCAAAACCATCGTTTTCACAACTGAACGATCAGCCTTCTACTCGTTTGTTACATGCATCCAAGGCATTACCATGCAAAAAATTTGCACAAAATCAAATGTAATAAACTTTAAATACCTGTTTTGCTCTTGTAGAGCTTTGAATGCTGTCATATAGTCAACTTCTCTCAGAAACTGGCACAGAACAGCAACCTGCAAAGGCCATTTAGGACATCACATAATGGAAAACTGCAAAACCAGTGTCATGTTTTAATGAGAATTAAGAAACCAAAACATTTCTGCCCATCCACACAGAACGCAACTGTTCTTGAATAGGCCACAGAATAGGACAGCAAATCAGAACAGTTCATTTAAACCTCCTTCACGGCACGGCAAAGTTATTGTGCTTTTATGTAATACGTCAAGTTATAAGTGGGTGTCTGAAGAAATGACTAAAAGTTATTTAACCTTTCTGCACATTACAAAAACATTTATTCATTTACATTTCAAAGTTTCTTACCTGGGTATGGCAGTTAAGTAAGGAGCAGCATTTGATCATTCTCTTCAGAACCTGCAACATCAGGTTACAAGGTTTGAAAAGCTGTATTACAGGAAATTAAAAAAAAAAAAAAAAAGATACAAGCTAAACGAGCAAAGCAAGGAATTCTGCCATTGCTTGCTGAGGTGCATTGAGGCGGTTTTTTGGGTGTGCTGTGTTTACCTGGTCAGTGTAAACGTCTGGTGGTACAGGCTTGGTGAAGTAATCTGAGCACACTGTACCTGCCTGTAAGTAGTAGTGCATGGCAGCAGAGTACTGATTGGTTACTGCTCAGAAAACAGAAAGGAAAAGATTGATATTAAAATGATTGTTTTTGGCTTGACCATCATTTACAACGTAGCTCATTTATAAAGAGCTTTAAAAGCCAGATTTAATGCATTGCCACTTGCCAAAGTATATATCAGCTTGGGTGATGAGCCAGGACTGGTTGTTGGGGTTGAGGGTCAGAGCGTAGGTAACCAGCTCCTTCACTGTTACTGCAACAGCCTCCACATCTACAGACTGGATACTAAGACAAAATAAAGCACATTCATTACTGACACTTCAGTTGCTTAGCTTATGTAATCTACTTAAAAATGCACCGTCAGCACAAGGGGAGTCTCTGGAGCAGCCAGATGTAAGCCTGATGTCACCGTGTTTTGGCCAGAGGGGGAAACAGCCCCAGCTTTGGTCTTTGAAGCAGTGGAGATGCACCCTCTGGAGTTACAGAGCTTCATCCAATGTCTTGTTGGTATGGTGTTTGTGACTTTTCATCTAACATCTCTCCCTGTCCTCACTAATGTTCTTTTGGCTGCATGCCTTCAGACCCTTAAAACAATGTAGTACGAGTGCAATGAGCTTTGTTTCTCTGTACAGATATGACAGGACTGAAATGTGCCTTCAGACAAATAGGCAAAGAGATAGATGGATAGACAGACAGACAGACAGACACAGACCGACAGATATACTGACAGATGGATAGACAGAGATAGACAGCAGAACTGCAAAGCTGATTACATATATTGCTCTTTAGTACATAATCTTGTAAATAATCTACAATCTATCCATCCATCCATTCTCCTCCGCTTATCCGAGGTCGGGTCGCGGGGGCAGCAGGTTCAGCAGGGATGCCTAGACTTCCCTCTCTCCGGCCACTTCTTCCAGCTCCTCCGGGCGGATCCCAAGGCGTTCCCAGGCCAGCCGAAAGACATAGTCTCTCCAGCGTGTCCTGGGTCTTCCCCGGGGTCTCTTTCCGGTGGGACGTGCCCGGAACACCTCACCAGGGAGGCGTCCACGGGACATCCTAATCAGATGCCCGAGCCACCTCATCTGACTCCTCTCGATGCGGAGGAGCAGCGGCTCTACTCTGAGCCCCTCCCGGATGACTGAGCTTCTCACCCTATCTCTAAGGGAGAGTCCAGACACCCTGCGGAGGAAACTCATTTCGGCCGCTTGTACTCGCGATCTCGTTCTTTCGGTCACTACCCACAGCTCGTGACCATAGGTGAGGGTGGGAACGTAGATCGACCGGTAAATTGAGAGCTTTGCCTTTTGGCTCAGCTCCTTCTTCTTCAATCTACAATCTAGTACAATCTTATAATCTAGTACATAATACAGAAGGGTGGTGGTGGTCTAGTGGTAGGGTACTTGCCTATGGACCAAAGGCTCAAGAGTTCCCAGGTTGAAATCCCACCTCTAGCACTACCACCACTGGATCCCTGAGCAAGACCCTTAACCCTGAGTTGCTCCAGGGGGACTGTCCCTGTAATTAGGAACTAGATAGTCCCTCTGGATAAGAGCGTCATAAATGACTAATGACATAAATGACATAAATGATTATGAAACAAGACAAAGTTTGTTGAAAAGCAGGACTTACTTGGCTAGGGAGGAGGGCCATATGGACAGATGTTCTGCAGTTACTTCATTCACAATGTCATCCTGCAAGATGGTCATCAATAACAATTCCCCACTTTAAATCTTAAAATATATGTGGTTTAAAAGCAAACAAATCAGAGAATGCCATGATGGCCCAACACACCCGAACAAGACTGTGGAGCCTCACAAAGAGAGAGATGAGCGTGGTCAGCACCAAAGGCTCCTGATCAAGAAAAAGCAGTCATTATCATTTTATATGCATTTAATTCAGTCTACAGCATTGTGATTTTAAACACATAGGTTCTACCCAAACTCACCCTCAGTTTTTTAACAAAGGTGACGAATTTACTCCTGTGTGTAAAAGAGAGAGAGAAAACGGAGTCATGACCGCTTATTCAACATGGAATCCACAGAATATCCATTTCCATTTTAAAAAATTGTTATGCATGCTGCCATTTACATTAAACAAACTTTTAATCAAAATATTTTCTCATAATGATATGTGGTTTTAAGCATCAGAATATTTTTTTTTTCCCTTTTTAAATGACCAAGTGTATCCACTCATGGGCTCAGATGCCCTGCATTGTGCTTCATAAAAAAAAAAATTTAAAAAGCAGTACAAGCTGACAGAAAGGGGCTCAACTGTAGACTAAATAAGAGGATATGTAAACGCAGTGGTTTTCCTGAAACCATGAAAACTGACTGTTCCATATTTGCACCTTGTGCAGTGGGAAGGAAGCTTTTAAAACTTCAGCAGTGTAATACATTTAATCTACTTTGTTAAATATGGTTTTGCAGAATTTGTGCTTTGGTCACACACCTGGGAAGGATGCCAAGCGACAGATCCCTCTGTTTGATGAGACTGACACGGCCATCGCTGGTGCGTTTGTGCTGACTGGACACAGAGCAGATCTGCACCACCACTTCCCATAGCTCTTTAGCTGTACGCCGACTTTCTTTAGGACCAGGGAGCTCCTTACAGGTGGCTGCAAGCAGCTGGCCCAACTGCTCAGAAGAGCATTGCATTAGAGACAAAAATGGGGCTCTAGGATTTAAAAGTATGCTAATAAGGGAGGAAAATCGAAACATTTGAACAGTTTTCCCAATCAGACATGTGTGGTGTCTCCAGTCCAGGATTCTTTAGTGTTGCGCTGGAGACCTATGTTGCTAACGAGTACTCAAACAGGCAAAAGTATGTTGCATGAGAGAATCAAACTCTTGAATTTTGGCTGTAATTTCAGTACATTTGGCAAAGCTATAATTACTCACTTTCCTTACGGCTTGAGTGCAAAACTAATCATATCTAGGCTGATCCACTGATTTGTGCAAGTTTGATGGTTAGCGTAACTATTTATTTAAGAACAATAGGGCAAGGGGGGGAAAAAAGTGGTGCTTTTACCTTAATGTAAGGGTTATTATTCACCAGCGAAGGGGGCACTTGCAATGTGAGGTATTCATTCTCTCTCCAGTTCAGCATAAAAGCAACGCACTCCTCCCCAATGACCTGCCTGAGTGGGATATCTGAAACATATTACAAGATATTTCTTATAACCATTTGGGTAGACTATGGTAGCTAAACGACCATTCAAAGATTTAAAAAAAAAATTTATATTATATATTAATATATTTTACACACACACACACAGTCAATTTAGAGTCATCAGCAAGTCATCAGTCTAGAGTAAATATATCTGATAAAGGAGTGTAAAACTCTAACTTCACAGTTGGACAGTTACCTGGGTTGGTCTTTGTCAACATTTATTATATATTTTGCATTTATTACTTTAAACAATAAAATTTAAAAAATACAAAGAAACCGGTAATGATGTCTTAATGCCCTGCATTCAACAAAGGTGTAAGTTAAAGCACCTTGGCAGAAGGGAAACTTTTATCCTGAACTGTAATTCAGATGGGGCACATTCTACACCAGTTTAGCACTGGTGTGATTAGAAAGGTCAAGGCTGTTGGACAGCTTTGGCCAGGATGGTTCGGGTTGCTTTCTCAGCCATGGTACTCTATCAGGGTA
The DNA here is from genome assembly GCA_017165825.1 of Hepsetus odoe. Taxonomy (NCBI): domain Eukaryota; kingdom Metazoa; phylum Chordata; class Actinopteri; order Characiformes; family Hepsetidae; genus Hepsetus; species Hepsetus odoe. The sequence continues at coordinate 31,318,925 of CM029368.1, forward strand.
CACTAGATGATGTGGATTGAGACCACCTCTTTTAGGGGCTGAGGCAGATTATTTTGGTGCAGACCTGAGCAAGATATCGGTCTAATAACCTATGCAAATAAACCAACTTCTTCTTTCAGCTGCTCCCATGTAGGCATTTCCATAGTAGATCATCTGTTTCCATGTCTTCCTTTTCATTTATTCCCCATCTCTACATATACAAACCAACACAATCTCGCTTCTCTGACTTACCCACATACCATTGCTGGCCTCACTACCGTCTTGTAAACCTACCCTTTTCATCTTGCTGGTATCTGTCTGTCACAATTCCACTGCCCACTCTTTAATTCAAACTCACGTTTTCAGTCCTACTGACTTTCATTCTTCTCCTCTCTAGAGCATTTCTACACTTCTCTATGTTCACCTTAAGCTGCTCCCAACTTTGCCCTATGCAGATGTCATAATCCATGGGGACTTCTGTGCAATCTTGCTTCTCTAACTTTGACTCCAAATCAACCAACCTGAGCTGCCCCTCTAATATACTCATTTCTAATCCTGTCCAATCCCGTCCCTCAAAATGAAACCTCAGAATCTTTAACTCGGACACCTCCAGCTTTTGCTTTTTGCCACCGTCTCCAACCCGTATAGCATAGTTTGTTTCATTTGCATTGAAAGGGAAGGTTTAACAGGACAGTAGTTAGACCAGCCAAGTCAAGAAATACCAAGGTTTGATTCAAATGGAAAAAGCCCACAGGTATAAAAGAGCATTAAGGCATTCACTGCAAAGGTTTCACCTAAAATGTTAGCTTACATTATAATGGATACCATGCAATCACAAAAGAACATAAAAGAAGAGATCTCTAAAAGGTCTTTGTTTTATTCTAAAAGAAAATGTAAATACTGTATTCTTGAACAAAGATTAGTCTGCATGGCAGCTATATCTTCCTTAGCAGAGTTGCAGAAAGCTGAGGTTTCCATGAGTTATAATCCATTTAAAAGAATTGAAAATTTGCATTCTCAATACATCAGCTAATTTGAAAAACAAAAAGGGAATCCATTGATCATTATTAGGCCATGTTTGGCAGTCTGACCATTCTCCACAAGGGAGATCAATCAGCTCTCAAGTTGCTTTTGTGTGTGTCACTGATTGAGAGGAAGCAGCAGCAGAATCTCACAGATGAGCACGTTTGTAACGTCAAGCATATGGAACAGCATTTAAAGATGGTTGTTTTAACTGAGCAAACGTTAGCACAGATTATCTCAATTCTGCTGTTTGTCCTACCATGAATCCTCATCTCCAGGTAACCACGAACTCTGCTGACCAGGTCAGAAGGTGGTCTCTCTGTGTTGCCCTCCGCTGCCCCAGCCTCATGGGCTCGAACCTCCAGCAGTAGCATCTCGTTCAGCATGACCTGGCGCAGCTTTGGGGAGAACTCTGTCACCAGCTCCAAACAAGCTGAGAACAGTTGCCGCCCGTTTATGAAGTCCTGCAAATATACAGGTCATCTGAACAGTCAGGGAAGAGTTCAGTTTTTAGTGTAACAGCAATCAGCCAATTTCAACACCCAAGTCCTTTAGTACAAGAATTCAGCATCTAGCTTCAGATAACAGAAAACACACACTAGTCAAACATAAGTTGTTAAGCATGAATACAAACCTTGATGTTGACACAGTGAAGACCCTTAGCCATAAGGATGTAAACAAGGTCCCGAGTGAGGTTATCCTTAATGGCAAGTATGACGTTTATATAGTCTGATGGAACTTCCCACTTAAAAAAAAAAAAGTCAATTGCAAAGTCTGTCAATAAAACTTGGATAAAGGGGTCTTCTAATTGAAAATCAAAGATCTAGTAAAGATCTAAATTCTTCTCTAGTTGCCAGTACTTCCATCGGAACACTTACGCTTTCTGTGCAACGGAACTGACTAGTAATACATGTGACTGAATAGGGTAAGCTATGACCCTTACTGACCTTGCTGTTGACTCTCCAGAAGGACCTCTCAGCCATGCCATGGAGCTCGATGAGTATCTGTCTGATCTGTCGTGCATCCAGTGAAAGAATGAGCTGCTGCTCCAGCTGACCAATATTCACACTAGCAGATGCTATTGGACACAAACATCCATTCACTGTATAACATTTAGCATAAGATGGAATCCAAGATCAGTGAAGTTCCAAACCCTCCACTAAAAGCAGCGCTATATTTGCATCTTCTCACACTTTGCATACCTGGGATGTCGTAGAAGGAGGGCAGGGGCTTGGCACTGAGGTTGACTGTGGCTGACCTTTTCCTCATCTGATCCAGCAAGACCTTCTTTTCCTCGTCTGGAAGCAGTTCCATGAAGAGTTTATGCGAAGACACCATATAGGCTAGAGGAACTTCTTCCAGCCTCTCACATAGGTTCCTGTACAAAAAAGTTCTTGCCTTTGTTTTACAAAATACTTGCTAAAATTGAGATCTTTGATATAATTCAGAATTTCTTCTACTAGGTACAATGACTGTATTTGCACACTTGACATCATGAACCTAGCTCCCATCACATCTTTAGTCAGGGTTTCCTCTGCAACAAATCCTTTCACATCTAACAACCTTGAATACTGGTTATGACTGAACAGTGCTGGAAAAATGGTGTAAATCTCCTGCATTTAACCTGGTAGGAAGGCTTCAAAAACACCATCATTAGAGTACTCACTTGAGGAAGAGAGCCATTTTCCTTTTGGATGTGTCTGAGGTATGCTCCTTGTCCAAAGACTTTGTACAGACCTATAAAAAGACAAGCTGTAACTATGAAGAGACGCCTTTTAATGAACAACTACAAAACATTTGCTTAATTACACAGCAGCTTTTAAACCTCAGGGATTACCAGATGGTAAAAAATGCATCCCAGATTTGTTGCAAGTAAGGTTAGATGTAAAATCTGGCACCATCAGTTTAAGAACCACTGCAATAAAGCAAGGTAGCTTCTTTTGTGAGTCCTGGAAACTGGCTATTTATACCTCTAACAGGAAGCTGATGGTGCGTTTGCTGGGTTTGAGCAGAAGCTGCTGAAAGCGAACACTGAGCACCTGACCCTCCAGGGCATCCCGCACTGCATTGCATAAACACAGCTTGTGGCACACTTCCTCCAGGGCCCTGTCCCTGTAACCAACAAATCACTGTATGTAACGTAAGGTTCATAACTCTTAAAGCAACTAAAGAAAGTCTGTGGTCAGTAAATAAGATTCTATATAATTTACTATATTGTAATTCTGGCACACATGCCTACTCTTAACATTAAAGGCCACAAAGTAGAGCAAGATCGCAATATTCTTTTGCATTACAGGGAAAATGGGAAAGGAATTACATGAGAAGATATTTGTATTGTAAGATAATGTATTAGAAAATCAAAATGCAAGAGTTGCTGTATTATAATAAAGTAAAAAATAATTGTTTTTAATCCATATTTTTTAGTTTATCACATTTTTAGGTGTTGAAAGCAGTAGGTATCTGACAGGGCAGTAATTTTAACTTTTTTTTTTTTTTTTTTAAATAATGCTTTTTAATGCCATCACTAGTCGAAGCATTGGAGGGCAAATGGACACACACTTAAAGTTCTATTAGTAACTACAGGGACAGTCTCCCTGGAGCAACTTGGGGTTAAGGGTTTTGCTTAGGATCCCAATGATGGTAGTGCTGGAGGTGGGATTCAACCTCTTGGTCTGTAGGTGAGTAACCTACCACTAGACCACCAGCACCCATGTATGTTTAAGTAAAAAAAGCCATAAAAAATAGCTATAATTCTATTGTTTATTAAAAACAAGCTATTATTGATAGCATTATCAGCTTAGAAAAAAAAAATAGTTTTTTTTTTTTTTTGCAGGTGGCCTCTTAGGTTGAAAAAAGCAACTCCAAGCCTTTGAACAGTAGTGTATTATTACTTATTATTACCTAGTATTACTTACCCCTGCTGAACCCGATGCAGCAGCTCCAGCTGAACCGAGTGTCTGAGGCTGTTTGGGAGGCTGTGTATGACATTGTCTTTGACGAAGGCATCAATCAAACCCTGCAGCAATTAAAAACAGACATGTTTAACACGGAGTAGAGACTGGGCTGTCAGCTATATCAAACAGCTGAAAAAGACCATTAAAAGTAGTTTAGTAAAACCCCAAGCAACACACTTTTCCCCTCCTCCAAGGGAAACAGGCCAGTTGGACTAGGAATTTAGGCTTCAAAATGGCTGCTGTTACTGGCGGTGCAAAAATACTGAAATCAAACTGGTATCAGCAGAGAAGAGCTTAGCAATTCATCAATCTGTATCAAATTCAAAATGCTAAAGAATGCAATTTTCATATTGCAAGGGCAGAAATTTTACATTATTAAGTAAAGTGCAAAATATGGAATTTTTATACCAATACATGTTCAGTATTAGGTTATTGGGGGAGTTTAAAAGAATACAACTGAACAAAGTCTGGGAATTGGCGATCATGCCTAAAGTCAGAAAGAAAAGTTACATTTTGGCCAAAAAATATTACTGATGGATCTATATGGGTGGGTGGGGATCTTTGCAAGTGTCTTTCTTTTATCTATCAATTTACACCCCAAAACTGCAAATAAAGCATAAAGATGGAATAGACATGAATGAGGTATTACTACCATCATTATACCTTTGAAAGTTATCACCTGCACCAGACAACAGTGCTCTGCAAAAACGGACTAACCTGGTAGTTGTGGGTCTTGATTAAATTGCTGATGAGGCCGTAGGGGGTGACTTGACCATCACTTGCATCTGATGTCCCGGTCAGTGCTCTGCATGCACTCCAGTAGCCAGACAGTCGCTTCTCATCTAAGTGACAGTGTAACGGGTCTGAGCTCAGCTGCAATACCATATAAGCAGGGGACATGGGCATATCATTTGAAAAGAAAAAGACCCTCCAAACAAATGAAGATTAAACCAAGAAACTGAAGAGAATAAAAATTTAAGTAGAATCAGTCCAATAACTGCACATTGCAAACACATACAGCCCTAAATTGCAGGCACACGGTGTCATTTTATTTAGGTTACCTTCGCCAGCAGTTCTCTGGTTTTGCCAAAGTGCTCTTGGGCCCTCTCATAAGCCGAAGGGTCTGAACAGCCCTGCTGAAAGTAGATTCCTCCTAAATCGTAATGCACCTATAAGACAAAGGATGTTCCAGACTTTCCTTAGCAAAGACAAAAGCAGCTCGGGCTGGATGGAAAGTGATGCAAGTCAAGAGGCTTTGGGTAAGCTATTCATATCTTCCTTTTCTCCCATTATCTTTGTGATATCTCAATGGGAAAATCATAATGTATAAATATATATTCATATTAATATTATTCACTAAATTATATTAATACAAACACCCGAAGTATCAAAAATGTATTTACTATATTGTAATTTTGGCACACATGCCTACTCTGTTAACATTAAAGGCCACAAAGTAGAGCAAGACCACAATCTTCTCTTGCATTACAGTCAAAATGGCAAAGGAATTACACGAGAAGATGAACCGAGTCATTTCATTATCCTAATGAGGTATATTGTATTGGAAATTTGCTGCATTATAATAAAGTAAAATATATATAAATCAATATTTTTTAGTATATCACATTTTTAGGTATTGAAAGCAGTAGGTATCTGACAGGGCAGTCTTGTTACTTTTGAACTTTTTGCTTTAGCAGGGTTTGGAAGAAAATCCTGCTAAAAGAAAAGCTTTTCTTTGGAAGAAAAGCAAAGCAAAAAAGCAAGAAGAGGAAAAAAAAATTCTAATATATCCAACAGTTACCCATATGTTTTAGACTATCAGCACAAACATGGAATATCCCACCTGACAGTGGAGCTCATCTGCACTGATCCTCAGGCCAGCTGTGGAAGATTCCGTCTCCCCATTGGCTGTACTGGGATCAGCTGCCAGCAGGTCCAAAGTACGCATAGTGTGGATGTAAAAATCCTTTTTAATGTTAAGAGCTCCTTCAAGAACCATTATAGAGTCTGCGGCCTGCTCCTTTAGCTGAGACACAGCACAGAAATAAAGGCTTATTTCAGGCACAGTGTTACCTTTATAATAACTACCTTATGCTCAAAGAGTGCACCACTTCACAAACATCGGAGCAAGTTTAGCTTTCAAAGTGCAAAAAATTGGGACAGAAAATTATACAGTGTTTTATTCTAGGGCAGTGGTGGCCTAGCGGTTAGGGACTAGGCCCCAGGACTCAGAAGGTCATGGGTTCAAATCCCAGATCAGAATGCTGCCCCCTGCTGCACGTGTCTGTATAGATGAAAAGCAGAGGTTGAATTTCCTTGTGGTTCATGTTCTGTGCAATGTTTCACAAAGACAAATATTTTACTGATTGTTAAATATATATTGTAAAATCTGTCCAGTCTTTCAGAGCTATGACGTGCTCTGGCCCAGCCAAAGTAGGCGACATGGACTGATTGACATCCTGTTTCCTGGCCCATTAGTTTGTTGCACAGCAGGGTCAGAATGGCATCATTCATACAAATTTTCAGACTAAGCCCACAAACCAGTGTTAATTTTAATTAAAGCAGACCTCAGGCAGACCTTTCCCACCAACAAGGAAGCAGTTTTGTTCTGGAATCTTTGAACCTTGGTGCCATCTGGTGAACCAGCCCACATTTCCATTAGTTTGGAGCAGAACCGCTGTAATCAAGGATGTGTCCTCAATCCAGGAGTGGTTACACAATGGAAATGGGAACGACCTGTCCACCAGTGTCATCATAGATCTCAATGGAAAAAACAATGATTTTTTTTCTGGGGAATGGTTCGAAATTAGGTGTCTAACCCACAACTGAATCTGTTCCCTGTTACTGGAGGAAGGTAAGAAGAAGAACAAGCCCCAAAGATCTGCTTCATGTACAGGAATTTTCTTGTGAATTCTCATGCATTACAGCACAGACATCTTACCACACTCAGTATGTTTTCAGTCAGTTCCTTCTCTTGCTGTACCAAATTCATCCTTGCAGAAGAAAAACAATATGGTCAATCAAACTGGGAACGAATGATCTAAAAGTAAATAATACCTGGAACAGATAAGGTTTAATCTGTATCTAAATAGAACATTCACCGTGTCAATCTCTGAGAAACTGATACTGGACTGTGGAAAAGGGTTTTGCTCAACCCAACTCATCTTCAAGAATTCAAATAAACTTTCAAAATGGTAAAAAAAAAAAAAAAAAGCTGCAAACACCTACTTGTTCAGTGAGGAAAAAAGTGCCCCCTCTAGATTAAATATCTCATAAACTTTATCTCTTGTTAAATTTTAAATACGTCTTGAATGGAAACAGTCCAGCAGTCCAGCTAAATGGTCTGAATAAGTGCGAGAGAAGACACAGGTGCCTAATGAAATGTCAGTTTGAAATTGGCTACAAAGTACTTTCTAAACCTCTAGGACTCAAAAGAGCCATCTTCTCCAAAAAGAGCAAAATAAAAATTGTTACAGTGGCTAATCGTCCCAGAAACAGATGAACATCATGTTAACTTTAGGCCTCAGACAGGGACACCATTAAGACCACCCTGAAAAACAGACTGAGCAAAAATACTATCCACCATTTAATTCTCAAAACCCCTCAGTAAAGACATGTAGGTCAAAACTCCTCAGCAAATGCAAAAGATTAATCTCCAATTACTGCAGCTAAATGTGTCTAGTTTAGGGGGCAATTCCTTCTCACAAAATATTAACTCGTTAATAAATGATAATTATAATTGCCTTTGCCTTTTTTGTTATTTAAACCATTTAGTGTGTCAAAAAAGGCCAAAAAAGAAATCAGGAGGGAGGCAAACACTTTGAGTGTGAGCTGAGTGTGATATACGTACATGTTAAGCTGATGGGGTCCAGGTTTTGCCTGTTTCTCAGGAAAGCTGCTTAGCACTATAGTACGAATGGCCCTTTAAACAGGAGAGATAGAATATATTTACACACTTGAAGAATTTAATCAAATCCCATGTGAGAGTCTGAACTTCTAGGACTTCATAAATGACAGAACAGTACTGTATTGTGCAAGCAGGTCTGATCAGTAAATCTGATTATGCCATTTCATATATTTAATATAAACGGCCCTATTCAACTCTTAACCCAATCCAGTGTTACAGCTACATTACGAATCCCCAGAACTGATTATCTGTGGTCTAAAACAATGACATTTTCCATGACATGTACATTAAAGGGGTTAAGCCATAACATCACAAAATATAAAAAATAACACAAAATGTCCCAAAGTGATGCAGTGGGATTGAAAAAATGTTTAATTCACCAACGGTTGTAGATAAGAACTGCCATGGCAGTGGTTGGAGGCAGGGTGGAAAGATCCAAGTCTACATGTTTCACTCCAGGAGGTACCTTACTGACACACAGCAGCTCATTCAGCAGCATGTTAAGGACTGGAATGGCCAAGCTGAAGGAATAATGAAAAACAGACCACAAATTAACGTTTCATATTTCTAAAAAAAACTTTTGTGTCAAATCAGAAATATCAAGAATCAAGTATCAAGTTTGTGCAATCAGATGAAACAACCTGTGGCTATCGTTTTAGACTATAGAGGTCAACTTAATAATTTTGGGTTTTAGCCACGCTGCCTAAAAACCATAGAAAGACTAATGTGCCACATGCCACTTGGAGTACCATGACTGCATGACAGTCAGTGAGTAGAATAAAGAGGGACTGGTAGACTGTGCTGCGTTAGATTTGCTTTTGTCGGTCTGTGTATTGGGGTGACCAATTGCTTATAAAATGACCAGTTAGTGGAAGATTAAAGAGTGTTACACAACACACTCAATGAACATTTAGGGACAACATCTCTTAACACACCCTTTCTCCAGCACATCAAGGTCCCATCTGAGATGGGCAGCCACCTTGAGAGCGAGTAACTTAAGAGTGCGGTTTCGCCGGTTATCCGCCGGTGGCTGGACCTGGTTCTGCTCATTAACGGAAGGCTTGGAGGCTTGTTCCAGGAACTGGATGACCAACTGCACAGGAGACGGGTCTGTTAGCAGCAGAGGAAAGAATTCTTTTAAGAAATGGAAGCTTAGTAACAGGATCTTGGCTTAAGGATACAAATCACTTAAGGATACAAAATCACAAACTCATTACACCTAAGCCAAAATTCCACTTCAGTGTAGGAAAACTAGACTCAAGAGCAAGAGCCTAAGGTCACTTTATTTAAATAAGAATACGATTGAAAGTGGTGTATTTTTTTTTTTTAACTGGTTATAACCATATGCACTCTGATAGCAGAGCCCTTACCTTCACATCAGTTCAGATCAAATCTTACTCCTCAAAAACATCCCCAGACTGTCACTGCCTTAGTTTCACTGTAGAAACAGCTGCTACTTTTATTCCTGCTCCCCTTCGCTCTGCCTGGCATAAACCCTTCAGTTACCCCCTGATAACTGAAATCTCCTTTAACCCATCCATAAGACCTGCTGTAGGTCCTGAACACTCCAGTGTTGTCCAGTGCAGTGCTGTTTGGACCATTGTCTACTATCTTTATCGCTAACACCACAAAGTAATAATATAATGTTTCCAACTTAAGGCAAATGTGCACTAAAATAGTTTGAGCCTTTCTGGGTAAAATAAATGTTGGCAAAAAAGCAGTGTATTGATTATTTTTCAAAAAAATCTGAGGTTGGGCCCAAACTGACATGCAGAATATACTTGGACCACAAGAGAACCAAAAACCGTGGAACACCTATAAACATTCGCGTACAAGGGGCCTAACAATGACTGGCACCCAAGAACACTCAGGGAAGAATGGATATACAAGCACTCGGAGTGAAAGGCAGGCTGGTTTAAAACATTCTAACTTCTGGTCCAGGACTCGAACCCATGACCTTCTGATCATAGGCTCCAGTCCCTAACCACTAAACCACCAATGCAACAGAAGTTTCTCTTTTTAGATCCTTTTGGTCTATAAGAAATGCTATAGCTCTGAACTGAGACTTGTGATCATTAACAAAGCAGTGCTTGAGCTCAATCAATAAATTAAAAACCAATTAATAATTGAGCAGCTATTTGTCGGTGGATAAACATTTTTGCAGTGCCCTAGAGGTTAGGGAGTTGGCCCCAGGATCAGAAGGTCATGGGTTTGAATCCCAGACCAGTAGGTTGTCCTGAACCCTTGAGCAAGGTACCGTCCCCATCACTGCTCCCAGGGTGCTGGATATGACTGTGTGTATGGGCTGTGCTTCACAATACAATCACTTCCATAGCAGGATTTAAAGAGAGAAAACCTGGGTTGACTTTCTGCAAGTGCTGCTCCAGCAGGGAGGGGTCCAGGAGGAACTCGAACCAGGAGGTTTGCGGAGGTGTGCTGGGCCGGCTGCCGCTCACAGCCTCTCTGTCCGCGGCCTCGGCACTCATCCTAGCCTGGGATCGCGGGAAGGGATACACAGAGCTGTTATTGCTTCACCGTTTTACACACGAAGTATCAGTCAAGCAGCAAAGCTTCCTACGGAGCTCATCTTCCCGGGCACGGGGCGCGTTATAATGGACAGACCAAACTAATGGAGTACCTATCGGCTTGAAATGAAACGTAAACAATATAACGCATATGTATACAGCACAATATAAAAGTCCCCCAACAACACAAAGTGTGTGTGCGAGTGTGTGCTTCATGTAAACATGTATCTGCACATTTATGTACTAGCAATTCATCATCATCATCATCATCGACTCACCGGGTTTATGTCCTATGTATCAGTAGATGCAGATCGAGCACAATTCAAAATAAACACAAAATGTCCATTTACAGTTATCAGAAACAGCCACTCATGCCATCCCCTTGTTTCTAATTCATTGTGAGCTTAAAAACAAACTCTGACCAGCGTACTGCCCCCTAGTGTATGGGAGAGGAACGCTCAGCCCCGCTTGTAGCTGATCCGGGGTCAGCTCGTCAGTTCTTCATTTCGTCACTGATGTGAAAATGGGCTAAGGGGTCATGTCCCAAACGACATTTCAGAACACTAAATATTATAGTTTACCCAAACGCATTCAGTATTGGTGCATATTGCCCGCAAAAGTGTGTGCTTTGGGACGTAGCCAGGATTTAATTGCCCATGTTTAAGCTTTAAATAAGGTCAATAAATGCCCTCAGGTTCAATTTATGGACTTTGAGGGCATCAGGTTTGAGAAGAAAAGTTATATTATGTATTTAAGGTCGAAAAATCGCATTGTATTCATTCAAAAGAGTGCTATTCTTCTCAAAAATCAAAACAGTTTGGATAATTAGGACTCCACCCATCTTAATTGTTCTGCATCTGGAGACCATAAGCCATGTCCCGATTTGAGCAGGTGTTGGTCATCACTGGAGAGTTCCTTACACTTAAAAGGTGGGGTAGGTGGGTAGGGTAGACAGTGTGTACTCTGGGGCTGCCAGCATGGCTTCACAACCAGCTGGTGGGCACCATGATGGTTGGCTTGCGTTGTTTTTGTGCTGCTGTAATCTGCTTTTTGCTGACTATAGCCAGGCAATTGATAGAAACACTTCATTTGATAGCAGCACTCTCTCTAATGAGCTGCAGGATGTCTTGAGAGAGCTGAAGGAACCTTTGGTTTTTTGTGGTGAAAATGCTATGCGGGTAGTTTTGCCCCTAGGTTCATATGAAGTGCACACAATTGGTAAGTGGGGAACTATTTAATTTCTGGGGATGGGAGCATGACTGTTTTGTCCTTTTGGGTTCTTTGGAAACATCCAAAGGTGTTACTTGAATGACACACGTCTTGCTTGTACCATTTCCTCAACATGGTTAAGTATGTTAATACCTGACTATATACCTAGGTTACATGATCTGAAAAATAGATCAGGACTATGATGCACTGAATAAGCATGTGCAAAATGCTGTAAATGTTTGTCTCTCAGGCTTATTAGGGAAGCATCCTGTCTTGGAGGCACCAAATGACTGTGGCTGCTCTCTGGTCAAGGAGCAGAGCAAGAACATCCTTGACATCAGCTACACTGGCTGTCATGTCACTCTTGAGGTGGGCAACTTGAAATTTGTGTACCAGATCTATAGGTTGGCTTCAACCACACCATTTTAAGACTTTAAAGCATGCCTTGAGTTTCTAAACCTGTCCCTTATTGTCTGCATCCATAAAGAAATGGCTAATTTGTCATTTGGTTCTCCAAATGTTTGCAGAATGGCAATTATACTCTGAGGATCTTGTATCGCAACAGTGCTGGAGAGCTTGATATTGCTACAGCTTCTTGTCATGCCAACATCAGTCATGGGGCTTCACAAGAACCATACTGTTTACCTTCAGGCTGGTGCACATATGATGTTCATAACCTGCCCCCAACCCCTTCCATGCCTGTAGTCCCTGTCCCACTCAGTGGTGTACCCACCATGCCCCCATATGCAGGAATCCCTGGTGTAGCCCCTACACCTGCAGCTGGTGTCCCTGCCCCACCTGCTGATCCAGGAATGCCTGGTGGGATCCCTGCAACACCTGTAGGACCTGTCCTACCTGGCAGCATGTCCACAATGCTCCTGTTCCCTGGAATGCCCAGTAGTGTAGCCCCTGCAGCTGGTGTCCCTGCCACACCTGCTTATCCAGGAATGCCTAGTGTCCCATCTACACCTGCAGGCCCTGTTCCACCTGGTGGTGTATCCACCATGCCTGCATACCCAGGGGTGCCTGCAGGTGCACCTACCACTTCTATGCCACTTCCAAGACCGCTTCGGATCTACAAGCAAGGAGGTGAGGAGTCTTGTTCTTTTAGCATGGCCAAATCTGAGTGACAGATTCTATGTGAATGTTGCTAGTTTTGATTTCATGCACCTTGCAGTTAAAATCATGAGCGAATTATTTTTTTTTAACCTAAACAGCAACATGTCTAAGCTAAGTGATCTGTAGCTGATTCTACCCTTTGCCTGTTGGTGTGTTCAAACAAAGATTGATAAATGGCTGGATCCTGATATGGTGAAGGTTTTCTAGGAATGACTGACTCTTTAGCATGGAATTAACAGTAGCTTTACTGAAAACTGAGAGTTGGTGCAGTGGACAGGCTATTCCACACTAGCAACAAAAGTTAAAATAACACAAACCTTCTTTTACAGGCTGCGGAGTTCCTACTAGCCAGAGACTGCCATGCTATCCAGGAGCTACAGCTGCTCAATGCCTGGAGAAAGGATGCTGTGTGGATGTGACAACCTCTACATGTTACTACCCTATGAATGGTGTGTGTTGAAGGGAAGGGGGGTGTAACTTGTGCATGAGGTATGCAATGGAAATTCATAGGCTAGATGCAGGACATGGTCAGTATAAAGATGGTATGAGACTAGAATGAGATGTACTACAGCCATAAACAGTCCTGGTGCCGGCACTCTGTTAGTTTAAAGCGATCAGGCTGTGCTTTAGGTGCAGGAGGTCGAATATGGGGTAGATTTAGCAAATCTGCCACGAAACTCAGAAAAGGATTTTCGGTTCTATTCCTTTGCTACATAGATTTGAGTATTTGATACTTCAAATGTCACGTTGGGCCACTTCATTGCATCCTGGTTTGTGTGCAGACATAAACTTGCTGCTTTTCCTCCCTTGTCTAGAGTGTACAGCTGATGGGCACTTTGTGTTTACCGTTTCCTCCAACGTCACAAGCGTCCCCTGGGCAACTGGTTTGACCCAGCTGACTGGGAAATGTGGCGCAATAGAGCCTGTGATTGCCAACAAAAGACTTTGCTGTCTTTAAATTCGAGTGAGCAGAGATGGAACTCTCATTCTTAAGTGAGTTTCTAGCTTCGTTCTGAAAGGTGTTTGATTTGTCTTGCCACATTTATTTAGATGTTTTCTTAATGCAGCCAAATGGGGCTAACAACTTCTCATACATAGCTGAGAAGTGCAATGGCTTTGAGGGCGCTTAACCTCAAGTATCACGGTCATCACCAGAGCATGCTTTCAGGTGAGTCTGTGTGGGGTTTTCCTAAGCATGATTCTAAACATGGGAGTGAATTCTTGAATGTGGGTGATGCTGTAATGTGGGGTTTACGTTGCCTTCCAGACTGCTGATTGAGTGTGCTTCTCCCCGTCACCTCAGACCTTGAGGGAGGTGTGTGGGCCAGTGCACGGGTACATGGTGATGGCTCCCAACCTTCCACCATTAGTGAAGGCAAGGGATTATGGCGTTCAACTCAGAATAGCAGTGAGTGTGTATAATGGCTAACGTTTTGAAAATGGACTCTGTTGAATGTGCAGAAGTATTCTTTGACCTTGCTAAGCCTTGGGGTGGAGTTGTCTTCATTACTCATGCCTCAATTAATTACAAATCTCTCCTATGCAGACAATACCTTCTCCAGATTCTACCCTCAATATCAGCAGCCTTTGAGGAAACTCCTGGGTAAACCAGTATACTTGGAAGTCGTCTAAATTCCCCCGAGGAGCACAAACAACTTTGCTTGTCCATTACTGTGTGGCCTACCCTCGCTCAGCCAAGAGTGCCTTGGTTCTGCTGTATGATGGGTAGGTTAAAGAAGCTTAAAACCAGCCTTGCCATTGTGATTTTCAAGAAGCCCTAGTAAAACCTATTGAAACCAACAGCAGGTGCTCAGCAGCACATGGATCTGCACCTTCTCAAACTGGGCATTCCTGCCGACCCCATTAAAGGCCTGACTAAATGGATTCAGTCTAGGTTGGAGGGGAGCACAATTGCTTCATTCAAAGCAAGAGTTCATATGAGCGTGGCTTGTGATTGTACTGGCAGGGAGTAAAACCTGCAGGTTCCTAGTCAGGTCTCGAGCTACTGTTGGAAAGGTGACTGTTCACAGCAGCGCCTGGATTTGAGGTGTTAAAATTGCCACCTTCTTTTGATCTCTCGTTGTTCTGCAGTTGTACCAGCCCACTTCCGACTCTGATGCCAGCAGTCCTCCATGTGGCTGATTCACCACAGACTCGTCATCAGCGCCGCTTTGAAGTGAAGGCTTTCCAGTTCATGGACCAAACCACCAATAAATACCTTGATGAGGTGCCGTGGGCCTTTATAGACCTGATTAAAATGTCTCCAGATGACCCTGTCGTTCTTCATCCTCACAGATCTACTTCATGTGCTCCACTGAGGTCTGCATGCCTTCTGAGGCTCCATGTGAGCAGATGTGCTTTGAGGTATGTTCCTTTCCCATAGAAACAATGGTCACATTCCCTACAGAAGCATGTCTAACTGCTTTGACTTTATAGATCAGACTTGGATGAACTCTGCAAATGGTAACTTTAAAGGTAGCTCATTAAAAGCTAGTCCTGTCTGGCAAAGCTACTGAAGCTGATGCTACCTTTTTGAATGCTGTTCAGTTTTAATGTTCTGAATCTTTCTTCTCTTGTAGCCCTGACAAGATGGTTGCTGGTGAAGATGTTTTCAGTGTTCTCAAATAAAAAGTCAAAATTCTGCAAGCTTTGTTCATTTGTATGTCATGTCCTAGTTTTTGATGTGTTCATTTGGCATTGAAATGGTGGTTATGGTCAGGAAATGCCATTGACCCATTTTACCTTGGTATTCCTGTGTTCCAAAACTTGGTCTTCCAATCTCAAATGCACGATATTAGCTTTGCATACTGCTTAAAAAGTTCAGTTTTTTTTTTTTTTTTTTAAATGGGCTAGCAGTTTCAAAGCTGTGGAAATTCTTAACACTATCTTACCCTTGCATGAAACTTGAGGTGCCTCAGTCTATCTAATAAAGAGCATTTGCTGTAATAGTGAGCACTGCAGGCTGGAGTATTTCAATTTTTTTTTTTTTTTTAAGGGGGGGGGTACTGGTTATCTAGTCTTAAGAATAGAGTGGTTTGGCCCAGGTTAACAGCTGCCACTATTGGCCAAAGGAGAAGAGGAAGGCATGTTCAGAGAAAGGAGAGGTGGGACTTTTGGTGGCATGGAAGGTGACGGTAGAGAGGTGTGTGTGTGGGATAAGGCCAGGTGTATTGGTGGAGGGTTTAGACTGTTTTACCATGGTATGGAAGGAGGAATGGGGTAGGTGTTATCTAGGAGTATGTGGAGGTGCAGAGGGTCATTGAGTTTGAAGCTAGAAGTTGAACGTGTGCTAATGAATGTTAGTGCTTATGCCCCCAAGTTGGATGTGAAAGAATAATTCTGGAGCAAGTTAGTGATCGGGTACCCAGGGGAGAGAGTGATCAATGCAGACTTTAATGGACACGCTGAGGTGATGGGTAGATATGGTGTCAAGGAGAATACTGACGGTCAGATAGTTTATGCTTATTTTAAGAAGGAAGAGCACAAGATGAGTGGAGAAAGATGCTGTACAGGTGATGAGCCGCTGTGGCAACCTCTAAACGGGAACAGCCGAAAGCAGAATAAGATCTCTAAAATGCAACAGAATGGCCCTAAAGGGAGAGTCCGATGAAGTAGTAGTCTGAGTACAGCATTGAATGACTCTTAAATCCAATGAGATGAACAAAAGTCTACCTTTATGCTAAGCAATTCATTTTTAAGATTTGGGGTTATCTTCCTCTGCTAATATGCAATGCCACTGCTAAGTGTCAACTGATACTATTGCCTTAATAAACATATCAGGGGTTGTGTTTAGGGACACTGAAGAACTCAAACTATAGCTGCAGTCAAATTGTTTTGTTTTGCATTAGGAAAGTCTAACTGAGTGAAATGACCCAGAAGTATCTAAATGAATGTAATGATGAGGGCAGGTGTGGTGGTGGTCTAGTGGTGGTACCAGTGGTATTGGTAGTCAGTGGTAATCAATGCTGCAGCTCTGACAGTCCGGTGCTGACCTTTTTATCTGCCCAGGAAACTGGCAGTCACGTTCCACCCAGCGTAGTGCTAACAACATGCTGGCTGAACTTGTATGGGCGATCAGCTGACTCCAGAACTCCACCTGGATGGACTGTTCACCATCGATGGAGATTTCAATCATGCCATCTCAAATTAGTTCTCCTAAATTTCATCAATGGTGGATTTTGCAACAAGAGAAACATGCTGGACTGTGTTTACTGCAAACATGGCCGTGGCGTGCAGGCCCGGGTCCGCCCCCCACCCGGAACCATGCGATCAGCGTGTGAAGCCCACCATGAAGCAGGTAAAGACCTGGGCCGCAGGAGCCATCTCTGCTCTTCAGGACCTCTTTGAACACACCGACTGGGACATGTTTAGGGAGGCTGCAACCTACAGTGACTCCATCAACCTGGAGGAGTACACAGCTTCAGTGACTAGCTACATCAGCAAGTGCATTGAGGATGTTACTGTCTCCGCGTGCATCATCACACGACCCAACCAGAAGTCATGGATGACTGCGGAAGTGCACGGACTCCTGATAACCCAGGACAAGACTGGAAACCATGTCAGAACCACTCTCTGAATATCAACACCTCACCTGTGGAGATGGTCCAGAGCAGCAAGTTTCTTTGTGTTCATAACCGACAACCTCACGTGGACCCTCAACACCAACTCCATCACGAAGAAAGCCCAGCAGCATTTCTACTTCCCACGCAGACCAGAGAAAGCCCATCTCCCACCTTCCATTCTCACCACCTTTTACAGCGGAACCATTGAGAGCATCCTGAGTAGCAGCATTACTGCCTGGTGTGGGAATTGCAACGTCTCAGACTGCAAGTCCCCTACAGTAATGAGAACAACTGAAGATCATCAGTGTTTCTCTGCCTTCAGTGTACAGGACATCTTCACCACTAAGCTGCATCCGCCAGAAGCAACCAGCATCCATCCCCCACACTCTTCTCCCTCCTGCCATCCGGGAAAAGGTTCCGCAGCATAAGGGCCTCCACTACCAGGATGAGAAATAGCTTCTTCCCCCTGACCATCAGACTTAAATGGCTAATGTCTTCACACTTTTATTCATCCATATCTATTTATTATCTATTTTTCTGCTTGCACTCTGCATTTTATTAATCACTGCTCCTGTTCCACACTTTGTTGCTCCACTACTTGTTAAACTGCCCAAAAACCTGGGCTGCTTTGTTCCTGCTGCTGCAGCCCTCACCTACGGATAAGTACTGTCTGTTGTGTTGTCTTATGTTGTGTATTCTGTTGTGTCTTATGTTGTCTTGGGTCTTATGTTGTGTCTGATGCTGTCTTGTGTATAGCACCAGGGTCCTGGAGGAACGTTATTTCGTTTCACTATGTATTGTGTAT